>OY829523.1:36301-174425 GCA_963691665.1 Clepsis dumicolana | reverse complement strand
CGACAGAGGTACAGTTAGTAGTCTATGTACATAACAATGGAAAGCAGCCAGTTTATGCTGCCATGGGTGAGTAGAATTTGCAGGTATGACAGTATCTGTGTACGTAGGCTTACGGTAAATTTGAAACTGGTGCCTATTATTTACTCTTGTAATAGTTAAATCCAGAAAATTTAATGAACGATTTTCCTCTAATTCTCGTTTGAACTTTATTTTTGGATGTTTGTTATTGAGAGCACTAATAAACAAATCTAGCTGCCTCATACTCCCCTTCCAACATAAAATTAAATCATCAACATACCTATAATAATATACTAAATTGCTGTTCCCCACTATATATTGTTTTTCAAAGTTATCCATAAAAACGTCAGCCATTAAAGGACTAAGAGGTGACCCCATTGCTAAACCATCACTCTGCAAATAATATTGACCATTAAATCTGAAATAATTTTGTTTCATGCATAAAGTTACTAATTCTATTAACTCACAAACCTCCCCCGGATGTAAACGCTTCCTTTCTAAGTGACATCTAAGAATATTTAAGGTTTCACTATATGGTACGTTGGTAAACAAACTATCCACATCTAAATCTCTGTCATACCTGCAAATTCTACTCACCCATGGCAGCATAAACTGGCTGCTTTCCATTGTTATGTACATAGACTACTAACTGTACCTCTGTCGAAAGAGCATTATGATTCTGAGTTACATACTATATATCAGATAGCAACAACAAATGGTTATAGTACAGCAATGGTTAATAGTCTGGTTCAAAAGAAGCAGGGACGGATAGTGAATAGCATGCTTTACTCTGCGTTGCCATCTCAGCCTACTAACAAATTTAGATCTAGTATTACTTATGTTGGCCGGTTGTCTGACAAGATTTATAATATTTTAAAATCAAATAACATCAATGTTGCCTTTAAGACTACTAATTCTTTACGTTCTAGACTTTGTAATAACAAAGAAAAGGTGGATAAAGGGAACAGGTCGGGCGTATATAAACTCACTTGTGGCGACTGTAGTCAAGTATACATTGGACAAACCGGTCGAAGCTTTGATACTAGATTTAAAGAGCATGTCTCGTCATATAGGCATGATCATCCAGAGAAATCAAACTTTGCCAAGCATTTATTAGAAACGAATCATTCGTTGTTAGACTCAGATACGTACGAAATTTTACATTATTGTGATAAGGGTTTGCGGCTATCGGTTTTAGAACAATTGGAAATAATTAGGTACAACAACATGGGGTCTATTATTAATGAACAAGTTAATTTGGTTTCTTCGCCTTTGTTACGACTTGGTTCTAATTTTAATAATGTGTCATAGTAATAATGAGAACATGACTTCTCTTTTTACCGTACTCGGTTAAAAATAACGGGGTACCTGGCGTAGATTAAAAATAAAAATAAAAAGGGTAGTTTGGAATTCATTTCTTAAAAAAGGGTAGTTTAGGACTTACATAAAAGGGTAGTTTGGAATTTATAAAATATTAGTGGGTACGTTGGTTTTGTCATTAACTAAGTTGAGTACATGGTTTACATATGTCAGTAGTGGAAGTGGTGGCATGTTGAGCGGTTGTTGTTGTGCTTCGTAAATGGCCTCGTGGAGAGTGCCGAAACGCGTCAGCGTTTAGTATAGTGGTGGTGGTGATAGTTGGGTCTGTGTGGCATGTGTTGATTCGTGTAGCAGTGGAGGTGGAGGTGTTGCATGGAAACATACATTTGCCGCACAGATATAACTATTTGTCATTAGTGGTCGCGGGTGAGCAAAGTAATTGTTTTTTAGTTCATAAATATGGACCTCCGCAAAGTAACGCCTGATTCAATAAATTGTCACGACAATTTCACACAACTCACTCAACCCACGCAAAACACATCACTACACAACTTCATGCACACTCATCACACTGCCATTTATTTATAAAAAGGAACTGCTGCGTGCTTTGGATCAGAATTGTGCTGTTGAAATAACTACACCGAAATTTGTTTTGAAAAAAGTTAATATTTGTAGGAATGTCTGATATTGAAATATTATCAAAGGATATTGACATTAGTGTCAGTATCGGGAAATCAATAGTGCTTAATGATCCAGAGCAATGCAAAAATATTCTAGTTAAGTCGAAGAATACCCTGAAATTGTTTGCATTGAACATAAGAAGTTTGAACCGGAATTTTGACGATTTACAGGTGCTTTTGGAAAGGCTTGATATAGACTATGAGGCTATTATACTGACTGAATGCTGGTTATCAAAAAGTTGCTTATTACCTACAATACCAAACTATCGATCGTTTGCAACCACTCGTAATTATAATCAGAATGATGGAATTGTTGTATACGTAAAGGACAATGTTATGTTTAGGACATCGGAACCCAATGAATCTATTGAGGCTAATTGTTTAATAACTACGTTAGGACTTGAATATGCTATTGTTTCGGTATACAGACCTCCATCATTTAAGAAAACCGATGTCTTCTTAAACGGGATGGACCAAATTCTCCAGAAACTAAAGCAATATAAAAATATAATTATAATAGGGGACATGAATATTGACATTAAGGAGGGTAGCCTTGATAACCGGTCATCAGATTATTTGGATTTACTAGCCTTACACGGTCTTCTGCCATCCCATACCCTCCCTACAAGATATAAAAATTGTCTTGATCATTGCTTCATAAAATCCAAACGTTCAGTAACAACAATTGTATGCGATACAGCAACTACAGATCACTCTTGTATAATGACGTCACTTTCCAATTACACAGAACCCCATATATCAAATACTCGTAAAGTAAAAAAGACCGACTATATTGCAGCCATTAAAGATCTGGAGCAAATCAACTGGATTGAATTGCTAATGAACCTAGATGTCAATACAGCAACAAATTCATTTCTCTCTCACTTGACTCACTGTTTAAATAAATACACTTACGTGGTAACTATTTCACGTAGAAAACACAATATCAAGCCCTGGATCACTCCAGGCCTGATTCGCTGTATGAAGAACAGAGATCATCTTCATTTGAAACTAAAAAAAGATCCTGATAGTGCAATTTTAAAAATTACATACCGCAGATATCGCAATACTTGCAATAACATACTCAATAAACTGAAAAGGGCATATCACAGGTCTCAAATCAAAATGAACTCTAATAATCTTAAAAAGCAATGGGAACTCATTAAGAATATCAGCAAAATACAAGAAAAGTCAAATAATACATCACATCTACTGAATCTAAAGTCTACCCCACAAGAATCTGTAAATTATATTAACAAATATTTTACCAATATTGGCAAAGAATTAGCTAGTAACATTATTAACAGATCTAAATTAACAGAAAATCAGCGGGCCAAAGCTATAAATAATTCTAAATCTTCTCCAAACTCCATATATATGGCCCAGACTGATAACGTTGAAATCATACAAATAATACGTAGCCTTAAATCGAGTACAGCGACGGGGTGGGACGGAATCTCATAAAATTTTCTAAAAATAGGTGCTGAGATTCTTAGTAGGCCTATTGCGATTATTAGCAACATGTGTTTCCAGGAAGGAAAATTTCCAGACGCCTTGAAAAAATCTGTAGTAATTCCGGTGTTTAAGTCGGGAGACAGAGACTGTATCAATAACTATAGACCAATTTCACTGCTTTCCTCACTTTCGAAAATAATAGAAAAACTAATTAACAATAGACTTAAATCTTACTTGGAAAAAAAACCTTATTCTCTCAAATAACCAATACGGATTCAGAAAATTTAAATCTACCGCAGATGCTGTCCAAAATGTTACTGATTATCTGGTAGATCAAATAGATAATAATAAGAAAGCCTTGGGTATATTTCTTGATTTAAAAAAAGCGTTCGACACAGTCTCTGTCCCCATCCTAATTAAGAGGCTAGAAAGTGTAGGAGTGCGAGGTATACCACTTCTTCTTTTGAGTGACTACCTGTCAAATAGAAAGCAAGTAGTCAAAGTAGATAAATATGTTAGCTCTGAAGAAAACATCTACTTCGGAGTACCACAAGGTGGTGTACTTGCCCCAACCCTTTTTCTTATATATATTAACGAGCTCTGTCTCCTTAAACCAAAAAATGCTCAAATTGTAGCATTTGCTGATGACACGGTGTTACTTTTTCAAGATACTACTTGGACACAGCTCAATAATACGGCACAAGAAGGTTTCAATCTTGTGACCAATTGGTTAGACTTTAATCTCCTTACCCTGAATGTCGCAAAAACCAAGTATGTTACCTTTAGTATTCGCAATATCACTCAACCGCTGCCCGAAACCATTTCTATTAAGTCTCATTTTTGTAATAACGAAACAGACTGTACTTGTATGAACATTGAAAGAACGGATAATATAAGATACCTAGGAATTGAGTTAGATAATAACCTTAACTGGAAAAGACATATTACAAGTGTGACTAATAGAGTGAGAAAATTGATATACATATTCAAAAATCTTAGACATGTGTGCGACAGTAAGTTGTTAATTTCAATATATTACGCACTTTGTCAATCAATTACAACTTACTGCATCACTGCTTGGGGAGGCTCCGCAAATCTACGATGTTACCACTTGAACGTGCACAGCGTGCTGTTCTAAAAGTTATGCTATTTAAGGACTTCCGATACCCAACTGGTAATCTATACAAAACCAGCTCAGTATTAACTGTAAGACAGCTCTTTATTAAGGGTGTCATTCTTGAGCAACATAAAAGTTTACCTGATTATTCTATTACACGTCGTAGGATTGATATAGTTTATTCCATACCTAAATATAAGTCGGTTTTTTCTCGGAAATTTCACAAACTTCTTGGACCCCTAGTATATAATCGAATAAGCAAATACGTTATATTGCGTAACCTTAGTGTTTATCAATGTAAAAAGGTATTAAATAAATTTTTATTCTCGCTTAGCTATTCAGAGGCAGAGAAACTCCTGAAATAAAATGGCATCACTAATTCGTACACATACACACACACACACACTCACACTAATATATAGACACATTCTTACTTACATACACATACACTATGCAGATATATTATAGACCAACATGTTAGACTTAGATTAGTAATAAACATTATAATTGTAAGCAACATAGCATTTTCATCTAGAGCTTTTGCATATACTACTTGTTTACGTTTAAGCGAGTTGTATCCGTAATTTAATTACTAATCGATGTAGGTACTTACTTGCAACTTCTTACCCTCAACTAATTATATTAGTAACTGATGCAATGTTAACACTACTATGCAACATAGATTCTCTTATAACCTCAGTTAAAAGTTAAGAGTTCAGAAATTGTAACATAACAAATAGGATGACGGGTCCTGCTCCACCGTGATACAGTTTTTAACTAGTACGGGGAGTAAGGAGCATTGTCTGATCGCACTCATGTTATATAGTAACACAACACCTAAGTAAGTACTTAAATATAAGCTACATATATTGTACCGATCCTATTTTGGTTTTTGTGTTATTTGCAAATAAATTATTTGTATTTGTATTTGTATACAGTTTTCCGGGCAAAAATCAGCCTACATTTTCTATACCTATTCAAACTTTTCCGTGAAGAAGCAACAATCAGGCCCTTATTTCACCAACTTTACAAATGCCAGTTTTCAATGACAATTCGGTGTCAACTGCTGACTTGAAGACCTTTTGTTTTAGCGCACTTCATATTGGCAAAAAAATTTAGGTCGAATTGTCATTGTTAACTGACAATTGTAAAGTTGGTGAAATAGGGCCCAGATAAACAGAGAGGCAGGGCTACTTTCGCCTTTATAACCTTAGCAGTGAATTAGTATGAATCAATTACCAAGAGTAACCGCCACAAACACTAATCCAGTCAAACTCGAAGATTGAAGTATGAAGTACAAATACGAATAGTTTATTTAGATAAGCAGTTTTTACAAAGGGAAATATCCATCAGACTCCAAACTAGGCTGAGCCTGTATCTTGGGCGTCTGCGAGAGCGATTAACAACATACCTAGTTTCTAAGTTACAATACAGATGGGCGCTATGGTTGTGATACAATTGAATCAACGGTGGAGGTGCATGCAAAAGGTTAATACCTACTCAATAACTACAGTAAGTAGGTACATAATGATAACTAACGGATAAATAAAGTATAGGAGCGAGCATGCAAACGTGTGTGTGTGTTTTAAAATATGAATATTAAATTACGTGGTGATCCCGTACAAAAAGAACTCCAACAAGATGTATTTTATTTTTACGTTTTATTACTTACAAGTTTTTCCGTATCTATGTAAGATAAAGTGACTAACCATTTTTTTTATTACTACTTTAGCCCTGGAAACCGATAGAAACTTAATATCTCAGACTCTGCAGATACTGTTGTAGGTGCGAGGGTGAGAGTAGGCTGAAATACTGGCTGGCTGGTGAAAGTACTGAAATAGTTCTCCTTAATCATAATCCTACACAGACGGCAACATCCAGTTATCAATAAACAGGAACTGGCCACCATTAACAGCCTCCTAGCTCCGGTTAATCAGTGCACGAATCGCGAAACGGCTCGGCAAATCAATGATTGGGTCGCGTTATTGGCTGGCGATAATTGCATGGTTCTAATTGCTGACGAGTCGAGACATCAATGTTGACAGATGTAACAAGAAGAGTGGAGAAGATGATAATTGAAGAACTGTATAAATCGTTTAACAAGGATTCCTAAACTTTAAACATAACGGAACAATCACCACATACATTTTATTGTATGGATCTCCATATCAAATGATTACAAAACAAAGACACTAATTTAAATAAGAACAAAACCGACCCAAAACTCATTCAGATATGCAGACTCGAGTGTGTTTTGAATGTGGATTAACATTGAACATCTATGAATGCTTCATAATCCAGGACGGTTAGCATCGCAGGTTGACTGCTGACGATAAATGAATTTCTACCCATTCAATATCAATATATTTATCCGGAAAGCAATGGGTTCTTGTCATAACCTACTTTAAAAATCCAGGTTTTGAGCAGTAAATTAGGTTAGTGCCTTAGCTCATGGTGGCATTGTAAAACAATACAAACCTTCTTTTCGAGATACTTTTACTCAAGTAGACAAAAACGAAGTCACAAATCAAAATCATTATCTATTCGTTGCTCTGCGTGAGTATTTTGTGACCAATAATCGTCGAATTGTCGCAGAAGCCTCTCGGTTCGGAGATTGCCCTCCCCAGTATTAACTATAAGTACAAATCTGCTAATAACCGTTTACACTAGTTCGCCGAGTCTCGACCCGGAGATAGATTAAGCTTTTAATTAACTAGATAGTTAGTTGGACTGCGGTTGAGTCACCTCCTTCTGGTTACAGGACAAGGACAAGACAATTTGTGTATTATTTGTAGTCCTGTTACAGGATAAAGATTTTTGCTTTGAATAATCACTGAAACAAGAATACACAGACAACCAGAAAAGTATGACTTACCCCAGGGGTCGAACCCAGAGCCTTGACGTTCCGTGTCACGTGCTGTGATATACAAAAACCGGGCAAGAGCGTATCGGAGACGCCCAGGATAGGGTTCCTAAACTATTACGAAAAAGCCCTAATTTAAATTCCAAAGCCATTTCGGCTTCGGAACCCTAAAAACGAAGAAAAAATACAAAAAGATACTTCATTTAGTTTATTAAGTAAATTCAAATAAGCTCAAAGACCGTATTTATAAAAATACATCTCAAGTACGGCAGCGCACTAGACATAGCATGCCCTTAAAGATAAAGTCATCGAATCAAGACAAGTATCAACCTAAGAAAAGCAAGTGAAGGCTAACTCACTGGCGCTTTATAAGTTTATATACGGAACGACATTTTTAAACGTTCCTTATTTCTCGCAGGCAAAACTCCGCCACACATGAACCCTTAACTTCGCCTCATAAATTAACGGAGCCCAAAACTTTCCGAACTTGGCCGAAGTTGGCCGAAGTGGAAAAAGCCGTGGAAGTGTATTGCGGTGTATAATGATGATTGAAGATAGCGGATGAGTTATTTTATCTCTTATCGGGCTTCGGTTTATGGTGTAAGGGGTCAACAACTCATCGTAGATTATGCTATGTTCAGAGTATTTTCTTGAACGTTATTTCTTACTGAAATATATTACGGTACGCCAAGAACTTTAAAATACTAATAAATAAATTGTTGCAGATAAATGAGGACATCACAAAGAATCTTTTTTTTTCCCAAGCACAACAAGCCATCCTGGTCACGGCACCAACTGTGAAGCATCGCTCCATACATTTTAAAATGTGTAAAATTTCAAAATACAGGAAACACGACTAAATTAAATACACGATGGAGCAAGCAGACTCTGTCCCATTATCCCAGACACATAAACCATTTTCATGTCTGCCCTCCCTTTAACGGTATCACTTTGAAACTCACCTCTACGAACTTAACCTTTAGTTCCCTATCAGCTTGTCATTATATCATTTTAAAACAATCCAATCCTAAAGTTACTTTACCCTAAACACTGTAAGGTGTGTTTTTGGTTGATGGTGGCAGGTGAATTGCGTGAGTTATGAAAATAAAAGTTAAGATTGGTATCTTTCTCGCCATTAGTGATACACTTGACGGAATTAGTTCTGGTTTGAACCAAAGACTTCAAGTTTCTTAGAAATAAATTTAACCCAATGAAGAAGAGAAACAACATGTTTCTTTTATAAAACAAGGATGGCAAAGGCAATTGCATCACCTGATGGTAAATGATCACCGTTAAGTAACCATCACTACCCTCTGATCGTGGCAGATGCGTTGCCAACCCAGAAGGCTGAGAAGTGGAATGCCTCTTCGTTTTATAAATACAATTTTATTCAACAATGATCTTATGGCACTAGGATGACATTGACATGGAGGCGCATTTGCGATAAGATAATATAACTGTAGTTTTAGAAAATAAGACTAATGGCTGAATTGTTTTAAACACTGTACAGTGTCCACCCGTTTCTCTATTAGCTTAAGTAGGTATATAAATGGACTTACGCCAAAGATAGCTTTTAGTCAGTCAGCAGTCAGGAGTGCTTTCAGTAATTCAGTGCAGATGAATTACTAATGTCAGTCGGTCAATGAGTGTAGTGGTATAAATAGCCTGATAAGCACACGCAAAAGTTCACCATTCTGCCTATTGAATTGATAGCGAAGCCATCGTTTAAGGAATTCAGTGAAAGCTTTAATCCGAAAAGATTCCACTGGGCTTTAATTCAAATGGCGTGACGAACGTGTAAGTCCCCTATCTTTTATCGTCGTCTTTCTTGCCTGTGCATCTAATCGAGGTAATTTTTCGCAAGCCTGTGATAAATTCTTCAACGTTCAGCAGCACATGAGGGTAGATGGTGACCTAATAATCGGCGACTCATACAAGATTGACCAGCTAATCGTCAGGGCTGTCGATAATCCCAGGGATGAAAAAAGGTTCTGCAGGTCAACGGCGATCGGCAGCGACTAGCGACGCAACGAAAGACTTCCCCTTTCATTGAACAGCCGAGTCGCTCACCACTCAGATGGTAACCAACAATCTACGTAATGCATTAGAACTTCGCTGGCCATGCCGTCGGTTGGGCTGTATCGTGGTAACGGCAACGACTTGCGTGATGCCGTAATAGTGGTTTAACACGCACGGTGCAAGCTGCATTCGCAGAGGAGGCTTAAATTAAATTTGACGTGGAAATAAAGTGTTGGTTAATGGCGAAGAAATTGGAAAAGTTAATGGTGCTACATGAGTGGTGGAAGACAATTTCAGTCCAAGAACAAGTTCCGTTATATAAAACATGTTTCTGTAATTAGAAATCGTAAACCCAGTTTAAAGCGCATAAGCTTAAACTTACATTCTTGTAGAGTTTATTTGGTTGAACAAATCACATACAGAATACACGTAACAGTAATTTATTGCAATTTTGTATGGCAGTATACAAAAACTCTGACTGAATTAAAAGCAATACAGAAAAAAAACAAAACCACACATCAACTAACATGGTCACCTCAACTCCCGAGCCCTATTAATATAAACGGCGGTAGTTAGCCAAACGAGTCCAGAACAACCCAGTAATTTCCAGTTTTATCCTCACCCTGTCAACCCCTGCCATATTGGATTCGAGACTAGCTGCATTTAGAGCTGCCGTGATTCGGCCGTTTTGGGAAAGTCTATTCGTGGCCGCCCGAATACTGAGGTTGTTTACTGGAATTACTTCCGTGGACCCTATGGTACTTATGTATTTAGTGTTGGGGCTGTTGAATTGAATGTCTGTTGTTTTTATTTCTGGTAACGTGATCAATGTTCGTGCTAAGGTATTGTACGAATACTGTTGAACAAAGCTGGTATTGTTTAATCGAAATTAAAGATATAACTGTTTATCTATTCAATTTTAGTGAACGTCAAGAAGAAATCTATCAATCTGATTTTTTTTTTTATAATTATTGAAAGACGGAGGCAAACGAGCAAGCGGGTAACTTATGAGAACTAGAAGAAGAAGAGAGTCATTAGTCCGTTGCCGGCCTTTAAGGAAGAAAAGGGACAGAGGAAGGGGGGGAGGGGGATCGCGCCTCCGGTACTCTCCCTGACCGAACGAAACGCAACAGGGGTGCTGTTGCTTCACGCCGATTTTCTGCGAGAGGGAGTATGGCTCTCCCACTACAACATGAAGTCTCATAATGCGAACGCAGTCATCTCTCCAACAAACTAATGAGACTTGGTAACATTCGTCCGGAAACAATACACGGTAGGTACCTAATACGAAAACCTAAGCAGTCCGTATGAAGTAATATAAATGAAAATGAGTGCAGCGTCCACAATGTATCATGAACAGAGCTAGCCCGCCTGGCGCCTCTAGAATTGTCTCTCAATGCGTCTTAGTCTTACTTGGGTCTTTGGAAAAGGATATAAACATTACATACCTTTAGTGAGTATACAGTAGGGCTAATTTTCAGTATCTTTCCCAAAAAACTGTAGTTTGAAAAATTTACGAATTTTCAGCATACAAAAGCATAGGTACTCGTATTTCTTAAATCTTTACTATCTCAACTTCCTATTGATTTTACTGTAAGTAAGCCTCACTAAATGCACTCCAAAGTAATGTAAGATAGGTATAACTAGTCAACCTGGCCCCTATTTCACCAACATTACAAATGTCAGTTTTCAATGACAATCCGGTGTACGCTAACTTGAAGACTTTTGTTTCAGTGCGCTTCATGACAATGAAACATAGATTGAATTGTCATTACAAACCGAATGGTGAAGCATGTCAGAGCCGCACTGCTAGCAGGAGAAAATGGACAATTGAAAACAACTTTAGTGCAATGACGTAGGGTTCTTGTTCCTCTGATGATTTTAGGCATAATTGTTTATCGAAATGCTTTAGCTAGGTGCTATTTTGGTCGCAAATTTGTCGCAGTGAATTCAACTCGCACAGAAACTTTTTCTAGGAAATATTAAAGACATTGCTCCTAGTTGTACATTTTGTAATAGTAAAGATACTTAGTCAACTATAAACACACCAAAATACAATTTTCTTAAGTCTTGCGCTCGACATATTCGGAGATTTCGGAGTGGCAGGCCGCCAATAATTGGCAGTTTCTCCGAACTACATGGATCGCTTTGATTTCAGATTACATTATTGATTTCACTTGTTGTCTGTCAATCTTATAGGTTAGCTAAATGCTGATACGCAGCTATCGGTGTAATTACAGGCACAAGAGGCATTTCATCTTAGCTCTCTAGATTGGCAACTCATTTATAAGCCCTCGGGGTTGCGGGTGTCTATGGGCAGTGGTGATCACTTATCAGGTGACCCACTTGCTCGTTTGCCTTCCTTGTTGTATAAACAATAACCCTTCATCTTGGGGGCGGTCGTGTAAAAATAACAGCGCACCATCACAACTAACCGTTGTTACTTTATTTCTACTCCGTATTACACATTAACAAGAGCAATAAACAAAAGTTGGCTGCTACATTTATTTTTGCACCAACCTGCATTTAAACTAGCGTTGAAACTAAAATGTGAAATAAATATTTGTCTACACAACTTCGCTGGAGCAAATTATCGATGGGATTGAGTAAACAATGGAGAGTTATCTGTCTGTCTGTCTCTCGGTGCTCGCGGCGAAGAATTCCGATTCGAAGCGAGTGGGAAATCATTCCACATATAGGTACATAGTACAGTCAATTGTAATTTGAGGATTCCCATCTTTTGCCGTTTGCATTTGATCAATGCCCAAGGTAAATTTCAAGTGACCAATGACGTCAGTGGAGTAACTAAAAGTCTGTTGTATGTTATGAAGTCGTCATAATATCAGCCGAAGGACGTCCACCGCTGGACATAGGCCTCCCCAAGGCTCTCCACTCAGACCGGTCTTGTGCCTTCCGCATCCACAGCATCATCCACAGACTGACACGACCAAACTTATAACACCCCTCTTTTTATGTCGGAGTTTAAAAGAGACCATATCCATAGCTCTTTAATCTGACCAATATGAGATTCCACACATTCCACTACACATAAAACCGAAGCCGTAACGCGCAGTTCCGCGCCAGCGTCGTTATAACAAATAAGGAAATCTCAACCAACCCGATTACCCAATTTCCATGTAAAAAGAATCCCCCTTCCCCCCTTCCCCAAACAGAGGCGAAGTCGGAAAATCGACGATTACATTATGTAAGCACCTCTCGATGCAATAATAAAACAATCCTACACCGGATTTACAGCCCTATGGCGATAAAATACGGTTTGGTTTTCGACGGCACCGTGATGAGTAGAGGAGGGCTAATTGCACAAATAAACAAAAGCATTTATCTACAGTCGCCGAGTGTAAGAATGAATAAATAAGGAATAAGAGCGACTCTTAATGGAGAGGACGTGATTTTTAATGTTGTGGGTAATGGGACTAAGGACTCCATTGTAAGATGTTTGGCAAATAGCTTTGCGTCCGAGCGCTATTCAGCATTGTAGAGATATCGCACTTCTGTTAACTTGAAACTACAGCCAGATTCGGCTGCCTTCGAGGCGTGCACTCCCACAGGAGGGACTACGGATTATTCCGAAACAGGTCGGACTATACTCGTCTTACATACGTTTGCATGAAACGTTTTGTCAGATAGTGACAAGTTTGCTTTCTTTTTCTATCTGCGTGCACGCGAAATTCAAACCTATTGCGTGACACGAGCTATCATATTCCGTCGGGCACCGCTGACTCGAAATCGGTTAGGCGGGGAGAGCACCACAGGGTTTCCACTCACTGACATAAATATTAAAATCAATCGATAAAGAAAACAATTTTAGTAATCTTTTAACAAACATGATGATAATCTACTTGTTTACCTACCAGCTTTAGATTTTTGTACTGGCAAAACATGTCTGTCTATTCCTAATATTATTTCTAATCAACCGATTAAAGAATCTTATTACTGGATAACGACGTAAGTATTATATTACTAGGTAGTTAGTACGCGCAAAGTAACAATCACAGAAATTCAACAAGCAAATACATGCCAGCGTGCGAGCCGAGTGGCAACCTACCGCTATACGTCCGCCCGCGAGGCGCGCCGGCCGAATGTACCTAAACTGCACCGTGACACACCCCTGCCTCAAGGCAACTAGAAAAGTATTTGCCAGCGCTTTGTACAGGCTTCCGTCCCGCATATGAAATCGGGTAGTTTTTGCAATATTCAGGGAGGCTGCCTGCCATAAATCTGGGCGTGACGGAAGCGGCTGTGGCGGATGGCGCTCTCGTTGTGGATAAATGAGGACAGACGGAGCTGTTAGGATTTGACCACGACACGCAAGAGGTACGATGAGTGTAACTATTGTCATGAGTCAAGAGTGACTGACTTTACTCATCATCGTCAGTTATTTTTAACCATCGAGGCATAAAGAGGGGTGTTATTTAGATTGATCTGTGTATGGGTGTATATGTGTATCTGTCTGTGGCATCGTAGCTCCTAAACGGATGAACGGACTTAGACGCGGCTCTTTTTAATCGAGAGCTAGTTTAATCGAGTTGGTTTTTAGAAATCTTGCAAGGTCCTTCCAGATCACTACCACTAACTTACTCGCTAGGTAATCATGTCGCTGAGCAGCAGTACCTACGCAGTTGTGTTCTAATGCGGAGGGTAAGACTTCCGGCGAAATTATGGAACAAGAGGCATGTTTCATCTTAGGGTTGGATTGGCAACGCGTTTGCAATCCCTCTAGTATTGTGGGTGTCTTTGGGTATGATAATGCCTACATAAGGTACAAATCTACAAAACTTTGGTTAGAAAAAAAAACAGTCGAAAATCTCTTGCCAAGCCATTCTCAATTCGCCTGAACGAATAATTTAGCATTTGTTTCTTCGAGATTGAATAATGTTAATGCCATAGCGAAAGCCACAAAAAAGGCTGCTAATTGTCGACAAAACGAAGGAAAAACAAAACCATTGAACTAACAATAACAACAAAAACTCTAAATTGGGTTGGATCGTTGCCAGGTTTCTGAAAAAAAAAATACCTAGTACAATTTGGTTTTCTTTTGCTTTTTTACCACCTTTTGTTATGCTTCATTTCCGAATACAAAAGCTATTCTGACGTGTTCATGTTGTTTTGTATAGATATTTGATAAAGCTACATCATTAATATTAGATACAGTGTCAAGTAACGGGTATTTACATTGAAATACATCAGCAACAGGCCTCTTCAACTAGCTTAACCTAAATTACAAAACATCATCAGCAACATGCTTCGTCAAAAAACCCTAATCTAAAACCCCCCGCCCCGCATCGTACCCGGCTCAAAGGTCCCCATAATACCAGCAGCATTACCCCGCTGAATGGCAATGGAGACCTGTTGCACCAAATACGACCCAGAGCGAGGGTCACAGCCCCTGTCTCGCAAACGAGGGTCTAGCTCCCGGAAACTTTGGCTAGAACGGAAGACTAATGAGGAAGAACTGTCATTGGTTGATGAGAAGAAAACAACACTAAATACTATAGAGATAGAGAATAGAGGCGGGAAAATTATCGTACATGTGAATCATCACATGTACGATAATTTTCATTTTAAGAAGGAAAGATTTAAGCAAAGAGAGGAAGATTAGAAGTCGATCTAGGCGAAGCTGCATAGACCAGATAAAGGAGAAGGCCGGTGTCGTGTCGTATCTGGAGGTGAAGGAGCTGTCTTATAGAGAGATCATTGGAAGACACTCCACCGACAAGCGTGTAACTTTGATGAGTGTAAGTGTAAGTTTGATGATGATGATACTTTCATAGCGTCCGTCAGGTAGAGTTCTTTTTTGCATAAATTTCCTTGTAGACAAATCTTCAACATAAGCTCGCTTGTCGACACCTTAATCAGATCCGCAATACAGTTGAAATTCGAGTGGCAAGCGGAATAAGATCTGCAGCGCTCAAGCACTCGATTTGTTTGTCTGTTCGTCACCGATGACTGACATACTCCCGCTGCGTTTATGTACACTTGGAATGAACTGCTGAACACGTTTACAGTTTTTTAGGGTTCCGTACCTCTAAAGGGAAAAAACGGAACCCTTGTACTCGCGTGTCTGTCCATCCGTTTGTCATAGCCAAAGAGCATACTCAAGAGCAATAAAAACGGGTCACTTTGTATGAACAATTCCATACAAAGTGACCCGTTTTTTTTGCTCTTGAGTGTAGATACACAAAAACAGGAGATAGATTAAATAATTGGGAACGAATGTAAGAAAATCAACGTACAGAACCCACTCCACGGGAGCATAACTCGCACTTGTCCGGTTCTTTTTGTGGATGCCTATCTACGCAAGAAGCTGAGATTGCAATGTTTACCTTCATTTCTTGGCTTCGGATCGGACGCACACCGCAAGCGCTTCAACTAGAAAGATTCATTACATTAAAACATTAAAAAGAAAAACTCGTTGAACATCGCGACTGACAAAACTCAATTAAAAACTTCATGTTTGCTTCGCTAACGCAATTAAAATTAGTAACGACGGCTCGCTACAGTATGAGGCTTTAAATTAAATTAACCATACCTATTTAACTGCACAAGTTGAAAGTGTAGTGATAACGTTTAGGTATTTAAAAGTTCAGTCAGAAGCCGATTATAACGAGTAGAACGCTTCGAATGTGGAGCGCTCCTAGTAGGACTACGGTTATTACGAAACGTGTAGGGTCAAACTCGACTCAAATACGTTTCACTAAATTTAACCAGTAATATGGTGTTTAAACTTGAGCGTCAAAATCATTAACTATTATAGTATTTACAACATGTAAACATATAGAAACGTAAACATTAATATAAACAACAGGATATTATGGCCTATTAGCCGTGATAGCCTAGTGGTTTGACCTATGGCCTCTCAAGTAGAGGGTCGTGGGTTCAAACCCCGGCTCGCACCTCTGAGTTTTTCGGAATTTATGTGCGAAATTACATTTGTAATTTATCATGAGCTTTTCGGTAAAGGAAAAACATCGTGAGGAAACCTGCACACTCCTGCGAAGCAATTCAATGGTATGTGTGAAGTTTCCAATCCACACTGGGCCCGCGTGGGAGCTATATAGCCTAAGCCCTCTCATTCTGAGAGGAGGCCTGTGCCCAGCAGTGGGACGTAGATAGGCTGATGGTGATGATGATATATATGAACATTTTGAAACAGGAACGTTGTCGCTGGCACTAATTTAGTGCTACAAATTAGGCTTCAAAAACTGAGTACCGAAGGTATTTCTTGATCATATTGAAATACAAGCCTGTAATTATGTTTAAAGAAAGTTGAATAAAAAATTTTTTTGAAAAAAACCTCATCTCCCGTTACATTAGATCGCAGCCTTTAATCAGAGAAAATAAATGATTGACGTTGTTCTTAAGCATCGCAATTCAGACTTTTGCAATAATTAGCGGAATGACAGCGCTCCATCATCGCCTGCACACTTACCACCGCGATCGCTCTTCATTACGCCGCGTAACTGGCGTGAAGCAACACTGTACGCATTTGAGGTGTTAATAATTTTGAGAGCTTCGCTCCGGTGGCAGAACTCTCTGTACCGTGGGAATTCAACAAATCCCGCCTTACCCCGGGTGTAAATTATAAAAGGAACCACTATGCCAAATTTCAGATTTCTAGGTCCAGGGGTTTAGGCTGGGCGTTGATCGCAGTCAGTCAGCCAGTCAAACTTTTAGATTTTTATATAGGCATATAGATTTTGGATAGGTATAAGAGGACCGTTTTGAAAAATTGTCCACGTGAATTAACTTTGACTGTCCAAATTCATAGCTACTTGAATTTCAAAAGAGGCTGCAAATGACAGGAGATGGACGCGACTAATACCACTAAAGAACTAGCAAATGGATACGTTTCCGCGTATTTTCCCAGCGTTTATTTAGATTTGCAGGCCATTTAATATTTATGGCAGACCGGGCCGTGTTTTTCCCGGACTTTTGACTTTTTGTCCGAGACAGGACTTTGCGAACCGAGGGTAACTCTGCGAGTTTTATTGAAAAGTTTCCGTTTCGACTCGAGGATTTGCCGAAACGAGTACTTAGGAAACATTTTGTTGGAAGTAAGTCAAAGGCTCTTTCAGTGTGGCAGTCAATGCCCAGGATTACTTCGATATTCTTTGTTTCTTCTTTTTCCCATAAGTAATAGATGTAAATATTTTCTAGACGACATCAAAGAAACGTAAAACAACCGGATGAAAACACTCGAGACACTGAATTAGACATGAATAAGTTAATTGACTAAATCAGGCGTTACTTTGCGGAGGTCCATATTCTTGAACTAACTTGGAAAAGTTGAACCTCCGACATTGTCATTTCAAACTTCAATATTTCAAACACGGGTAAACCGATTTTAATGAAGCTTAGCTAAGAACCATCTCAATTAAATCTTATTTCGATAAAAAAACCGTATCGAAATCGGTCCATCCGTTTGGGAGCTATGATGCCAGAGACAGATACACAGATACACATGTCAAACATATAACACAAAAATTCTTGTGGTACGTTGAACTGTGGTCTTGGTGCTTCGAAAACAAGCTCTAAAAGAATTCTGAAACGCGTCAGCGTATAGTGTAGTGGTGGTGGTGATAGTTGGGTCTGTGTGTTACGACGATGTGTGACATTCGTGTGGCAGTGGAGAAGGACGTGTTGCATGAGATTTGATAACATACATTTGTCGCATAGACGTAGCTATCTTACGCGTGTGGACGCGGGTGAGCAAATAAATCTCTACAACAAAGGACACAGTAATTAAAAATGTTTTTTGTCATTATTAGTGCCTTTTCTTATGAGTAACAAAAACAATTGTTTTACTGCGATCACTCACAGAACCCTTCCATCCATTTGGCAACTAATATTCCAACTAATTCGCTCAACACTGGCTGTTCATTCCCCTAAAACCGCATCTGAACAATCCCGGACCAGGCGAAACTAATCTCCTAACAGGTGCCGCTGAATTACGCCGCTAACCCGCGTTTGTTAATTAAGGTTTATGCTCTAATACTGACACGTGGCCAAAACATTCAGGCACACGGTAACAAAACATATTAGTGAAATAAACGGACACTCACGTATACAAAGGTGACGAAATGGGACTGTGGCAGAAGTCATCCTGAGCCGTTCGAAACATGTTAGACGAAACTCAACTTAAGTATACAAATAGTAAATAAAAACAGCCAATCACAAAAAAATAATAGCAAATAAACAAACTAAAGATCAGCGCTAGGCTTCGTCAATAGTATCAATGACAGAAATGAACAATAATAACAATAATGCTGTTTTCACTGAATAAAGACTTATTGATTGAATAGTAAGTATACTTAAGTTGAGTTTAGCCCGACATGTTTCGAACGGCTCATATTGACTTCGTCCGTAATCCCATTTCGTCACCTTCTTAAGGTGTCAATAGTGCCATGTCATCAGCCTACAATTCCCAAATCGTCACCTCCTAACTCGTCCACTTTCTGATATCCTCAATATCCTATTTTGTCTACATTCCTATTTCGACCACAGTGCCAACTTGGCTTTCTTTTATCGACTACAGTGCTTCTTGGTCCATAGTGCCAACTCGTACACATTTACCACCTACACACACTACCTACATTTACTGTGTGTGCTAAATAAATGATTTGATTTGATTTGATTTATCAGACGTGTCTCTCGGATGGTCAATTTAAGCGTTTAAATAGCCAAAAAAGTCTTAAATAGGAATGTTGACGAGTTGGCACTGTAGTCGAAATAAGACTGTTGACGAGTTGGCGCTGTGGTCAAAATAGAAATGTTGACGAGTTGGTACTGTGGCCCACGTAGGAATGCCGACAGGATGGGAAAGTGACGATATAGGAATGTTGGCAGATCAGAACAGTAGACCATATGACAATGGGGACGATTTAGGAAGGTGACGAAATGGGACTGAAAACGACGAAATCGTCCTGAGCCTTTCGAATCGTAGCCCTTCCTCTGGGAGCTACAGCGAAACTAGCAATTTACTTTATCAAAACTCTCTACAGGAGTTAGAAGGTTTGGTCACTTTTTAGGTTTCCGTACCTCAAAAGGAAAAAACGGAACCCTTATAGGATCACTTTGTTGTCCGTCTGTCTGTCTGATAAGACCCTTTTTCTCTGGAACGCGTGGAGGTAGCATGCTGAAATTAATATCAAATACTCAAGCCTGCGGTCCCTTAAAGCCGTGAAAAAATCAACCTTCTAAGTCAACGCAATCAAAAGATACAGTCATTAAAAAATCCATTTCCATACAAATTGCCGATTTTAAAAAACCTAAAGGGTACTTCCAGATGTCCTAGAAACTTGGAATTTGGTATGAAGGTAGCTCTTATTAGCACAACCACTCGGAAAAGTCTCAAAATCTTAATTTTTATATCTGTCTGTAGATTTCACAGACCAATATAAGTTGACCCTACACTGCGTACATTTTGCTTAGGAGCAGGGCTCTGCTAACACTGAACTTTTTAAAACACTGGGGAAAAGCGTTAAAATCTTTCTACGGAACCCTCGTACGCGAGTCCGACTCGCACTTGGCTGGTTTTTTAGTACTTTGGAGGACAAAATCTCCGAATAGGTGGAGTTTGGGCAGCAAAAAAAATACGTGTCCGTTATTTTAGACTACTCTCTAACATGTCATGTATAAAAATAAATCAAGTCGGAATCGGACAGTTGAGTACCTTCCTTGTTAGAGACTGCCAACACTTATCTGTGTGCAAGATTTCATTTGATTTGGGCCGTGCGTTGATAGATGTCCCATTCAGTTTACCATTTTATATGTATGTATACCAGACAGACAGATGGTACGAAGCGATGACAAAGTAGCGCCATCGCGAAGCAATAAGGGCTACCGATCTTGGAATTTATCTTGAGGAGAACGACCAGTCGTTACTCAATATTCACAACGTACCTCGTCACCTTGTAAGGGGCCTTTAAAAAGGACCGACTAGTGAATAAAGGAGGAATGGCACGCCAAGGTGACCGGATAAGTATGCTGTCTTTTTCAGTTATTTAATATCGACCATGCATTACAACAGTGGTTCCAAACCTGTGGCCCGAGTACGAATATTCGAAAGCTGCGTCACGTAAAAACGAATACTAAACATTATCGAGTTTGTGACGTTTAGAACAGCGCCCGCCCGTGAGCGTACTTGGAACTAAAATTTAATATGAGGTTTCTCGATCTCGATACGATAACCATAACGTTACGCAGGATTCGAAAAGTCGTGCGCGACCCTCGGGGGGTAGTAATTTCCGTGTAAAACTGTGTTTCACTTTCTTGTGAAGTAATAAACAAAATAACAACAACATTATGAGAGAGTCACACCGTTCTTGCATTAAATTAACTGTCGGTAAAATTCTTGCATGTTTTAACCAGGGTAAAAGTGTAAAAAAGGTTATGAACAGTAGTTGTAATGCAATGGCATTACCACTTGCAGCGTTAGGACTGCAGACTTAAATGCATTTCCCAACAATCTTACATTCGAAGGTTTAAAGTCAGTATAAGAAGAAAAAGAATTTGTAAGCTTTTTTCGGTCTTTGGTCTTGCGCCTTGTTTTATAAGCAGTTTACAAACCAAACAACTGCATGCCTAAGCTTTTACACGACAAGAATCAAGTTCGCGCAAGTTTTAATGCGACTTCGATAGTACAGTCCAATGCGCTTGAAGCGAAGTCAGTCACATGTAGGCGAAGCGAGACGCACAGAGAATAATGGAAACGTGGGAACGGGTTCCACGGCTTGAACAACTTCAGAGACACATGTATGTTTGAAGCGTACTGTACAGTACGCAGAACGAAACGGCCACAATGATCTATAAGCACGGCTCTATTGTTATAGACATAAGAGCTTGCGCAGATCATTGTGGCCGCTTAGGTTGCTTAGCTACTTCTGATGCTGACTATACATGCGTAGGTGTATGTTTGGCAACAATTGGATTGTGTCACAACCGCCTGGTTCAAGCATTAGTCGTGCAAGAATATAAAACTTCCATTTTCGTCTTCCTTTTTTCGGCTACCTTTGATGAGACTTGTTCGTGTTGCATAGAATTTGTGATTGTGACATTGGCATTATCAGCCAAACGAAACGCGGCAAGCTTCGCGTTCACTAATTCGTATTCAAAACAGACTAAATGATCAAACGTTCACAAACAGTGAAACCCTTTTAAAGGCGGTCCGGAAATATCCACATTCGCAACCAGCGTCGCGTATCAAGCGGTTGTAAATCTAATTCCGTGTGCACTAAAGTGAAAAATGCAATAAAACAGTTTATGAGCACCGGCAGCTGGCTAACAATGTGCTCAGAATTAGATCCATCGTAACATAGAGGAATAAATAGGTACACATACATTTTTACTCATATGTTACAACATGGACATCATTTTTAAATAGGTACTAGCTAACAAGAGAACAGATTCTCGCGTGATAAAGATGTTCTCGTGGGACGTTTAACAGCTGGTTAAATTTTAGGTTTATAATTTTATGTTTATAATTTACGTTAACTTTTATATTACTGCTCCCAAACAGGGTAAGCTCTAAACCCGAGGTTAAATTGATGTATTTGTATCGTCTGACATAATTTTAGCCCCGGATTAGTTTAACAAGTTTCAGTCGCTTCAAATATTCAATTTGTGTCTCTTGTTTTGATCTATTGACCATAAAATCATCTATCTATGTTAAATTTTGTACTGTCGGTAGTAATCCAATCTCTGTTTGCTTTCTGTCGAAGGGAGGATAGTGGCCTATCTAAGATAGCAAATTGTTGGATCGTATATTTATTAAATTCGTCAGTAGATCAAACAAGAGATAGATTGAAATTCATGTAAACAAAGTCGTTTATAGTCCGAGATGTTTCGTACTAATCCGTAATAAATACTTCCTCTCAGAGCGCTCATCAAACATCATCAAAGCATTCGTACCTTTGTATGATACCTTTTACACCACTCTGCTGATTGCGTAATTCGATACCAGAATTGGACTGTTTGAAACAAATTCAATTAAACCTGATTGATGTAACCAGTCTCGAGAACAAAGCAGCAGTTACAGATATACTCAATGTGCGACAATAAGGTTGCGCATCCACCAGGCCCCCATTTCACCATCTTTACAATTGTCAGCTTTTTATGAGAATTCCAACTACGTTTCTTTGACAATATGAAGCGCGCTAAAACAAAAGCTCTTCAAGTCAGCAGTTGTCATCGAATTGTCATTGAAAGCTGACAATTGTAAAGTTGGTGAAACAGGGGCCGGAGCTGCGTGATGTAGCTAAGCCATCACCTAACACAACGTGTAACAAAATGAAAATATTTATGGTTAGAGTTTACATATCGTAAGAAAAAAAATCATACAGTGATACAGATATTTTAAATGGACTCCTTATAATAGAACATTTAACCCCCTTCGGCTTTACGGGTATTTTTGTAACACCCTGTATAGCGTATGTACACTTGTACAGGCCCTTTGGTACTCCGTTTTCGTTACCAGTTTTACGCCTTCCTATGTTTAAAATGATCCAAAGGGCATAATATATCCTTATGTTTATATCAATGAGCTAAGCTATACACGAGGAGTTCTCTGTCGGTGGGTTGTCCCACAAATAGGATCACTTTATTTCCCTAGCCTCGCTCAGCACAGCAATCCTATTGGTGGATTTTTAAGCTGAACCCACCCCGCGCAGGTGATGGATACGCAGCTAAAACCGGCACTCGGAAATAACCGTTAAATTCAAAATGGCGCCATTTTTCTGGAGCGATGGCTTCATTTCCCATGTTTTTTACAGACGTATGTGGTTAGGGTTGCCGTGTCATAACGTTTACAGAGGCAGTAACGATTAAAAGAAAATGTTGGTTGAGGTTGATTTTGAACGTAAACTCTTACAATGTAACGTGCTCTTGATAAGCCTTAAGTTTATTCAAACACAGACTCAAAACTAAAACGAAAGCCGTTCACGTTATATTAAAAAAAAAAAAAAAAACTGATATTGACGAAAAACTTTAAAATAAAGCTGCAAATGGAATTAAAGATGTGGGTACTGAACAATTCTATAATACAATGGTCACACTTGTTTTTACAGGTAAAAATAACTGTATCTCGCCTCGACAACCCTGTTCGCGTCTCCCAACTGTTTCTTTCGCAATTTAAACGCCGTAAAATATCGTACCGAATTAAACGCGCAACTGAATCAACCGTTAATGTACTTCGTCTACTATAAAATACGAGGAACCAGTAAAAACGCCGTTCAGAAGACGCCCTTAGGAATTAATTGCGCTGTCAAAGTAAGGATCCCTCGTTTATCGTTGATCTTCACGACAGCCTTCCACCGCATGCGCATTTGTTTGTTCCAAGCCGTTTCTAGAAGATTTTTACCCGACTGCGAAACGCAAAGGAGGGGAAATGTGTTTATCGGCCTATGTATGTATGTTTGTTCCTTTGTGGCACTCTGGAGACCGAACGCGTTTGCCGATTTTAATGATTCTTACGTCAATCGATTCGTGTTAATCTTGCGAGTGTCACTAAAGACATGACAGTAATTTAAATCCAATATGGCGACCATCAGACGCCATATTTGCGAAAAACAAAAAATAAAAAGTCGACAAACTATATCAAGTGGGGTATCATTGAATAGATATTTGAAAATGAACTTTAGGTTTCTTTTACCATATTTAATTTTGAGTTACCATTTAGGATCTTAAGTTATGTTTAAAGTTGGTTCGCAAACATTTTCAATTTATATGACTAAAAAGCTTTAAATATTTTTTTATTGAATTCATAGAAATGACTGGTACAGTAAAACCTCTATAGTGAATCTAAGTACAGCAGGGTTATTATTTTAAAGGAACGCTACATTGTATAAAAATTGGCAGCATAATAAGACTTGACAATAAAGCAAACTATCAGATAAAGGTTTTTTTTTATACGACGAGGAAGGCAAACGAGCAAGTGGGTCACCTGATGATAAGTGATCACTACTGCCCATAAACACCCGCAGCCCGGAGGGTTTGTAGCTGCGTTGCCAACCTAGAGAGCTAAGAAGAAATGCCTGTTGTGCCCGTAATTACACCGGCTCAGGTAACCGGTTCTGGTAAGGTCAGCCACAAGAGGCTGAGTAAGTTTTGCGGGTAGGACCTTGTGCGAGATCCGTCCGGATCGCTACCACTATCTTACTCGCTAATCCTGCCGCTAAGCAGGAGTGTTTGCACTGTTGTGTTCCGGTGTGGAGAGTAGGACAGCCGGTATAATTACGGGCACAAGAGGCATTTCACCTTAGCTCTCTACGTTGGCAGCGCATCCGCAAACCCTCCGGGGTTGCCGGTGTCTATGGGGAGTGATGATCACTTACATCATCAGATGACGCACTCGCTCGTTTGCTTTCCTCGTCGTATAAAAAAAAAGTAAGTAAACGCTTCATTGTATAGAAAATACAGAAATAAAGACAAGTTGCACACAATGTGATACAAGTACAAAGACTTAGCTCACTAATGAATGAATTTCAGTTGATGTGATCGGTCGATCATCATAATCTCCATTAAAACTTGCGAATACCATCACATTTTTTAATGTTTCCAATTTTTTACCCTAATTAAATTTGTGATGCTCTGATGGACAATATGACACTGAATCGCTCATTAAAGCGACACGGGACGAAGCGACGGCCCCATGCAATGTCACAAATCCGGTCACGATTGGCGGACTGACAATCTCCGCTAACGAGATTTTCACTGCATTTCATTGATGGTATTTTTATGGGAGTAGGAAGGCAAACGAGCAAGCGGGTCACTTCCGTCGTGTCGGGAGGATTGTTAGACCTATCTCAGTCAAGTTTTACCCAGTTCAAAGCAGGTACCATATTACCATCCTCCAACTAAAGTAGGTACAATACAATACAATACAAAACAGTACACCTGTTTAACTTAGCAACCCACGTACGTGCTATCGAACAAACTGAATGTGCCGTGAACCATTTCGTAGAAAATGAATGGTGACATCGCATTGCCTGACAAGGAAAATCATCATGTTATGACACTTACTGTGAGAACGTTTTATGAAAAAAAATCTCAGAAAACCCGAAAAAACATCCCAGAAAAATCAGAGAACAGAAATCCCAGAGCGTTCTTCGGGTCTTCAATTACCATTACAACAAGCTCCTGTTAGTAATACAAACACAAATAATCCACAACCCGCCCAGCAAACAGCAACATTAATCCTTACGCGATTTGTTATCATTCAATTCCAATATGGCCGATTTATAACCCCCCCCCCCCCCCCTCCTACTCCCCCAAAAACGATGCGCATATATTTACGGTGATGGGAAAAAGGTCCGGTAATTGGTGATTTTCAATCAGACGGCCTGTTATTTTATGTTTCAATCTGCTTCAGTGTATTTCATTGGACACAATAAATAGGTATCTGTGATTGATTTCGTTCACGTGGAGGATTGTTTTATAAAAAGTTTGGGCTGAATTCGGCAAATGATTACACCAGTTCATGGAAAATAGGCGAGGCGCCTAACCAGCCGATTACAACTCCTTTTTTTGAGATTTAAACGCAGCTTTACCGAGCTGTGCCCTAAGCACGACTTGTCGAATCCTGCGTGACGTTACGGTTATCGTATCGAGATCGAGAAATCTCATACTAAATTTTAGTTCCAAATACGCTCACGGGCGGGCGCTGTTCCAAACGTCATACAAACTCGTTATAGTTTACTATTCGATTTTACGTGACGCAGGATTCGACAAGTCGTGCTTAGGGCACTGTTATTTGATAACGTCACCTGAGGGTCGAGCACGACTTTTCGAAACCTGCCTCACGTAAAATCGAATAGTAAACGTTGTCGAGTTTGTATGACGTTTGGAACAGCGCCCGCCCGTGAGCGTATTTGGAACTAAAATTTAGTATGAGGTTTCTCGATCTCGATACAATAACCGTAACGTTACGCTGCATTCGTAAAGTCGTGCTCGACCCTCTGTCAGTTGACTTTGACATTTGGTCACCCCTCCGTTTTGATGGCTAATTCTGAGCTCGGTATTGGAAAATATTGTAATCTGGTTTTACTTGGACAATCGGGTGTTTCTCGGTGTGATTGAAGGCTGTGATGTGAGGGAACACCCCCGCGAGTGATTGTGGTTGAGAACTGTATTTTGGTGAAAAAGTGCTGCGATTTCTCGTGTCGAAACACCACGCCGGCCGTCTTCGTGTTCGGTGATTCCTAGGCTATTAGCGAAAAGGGCGCCTTTAGTAGGCTAGATTGTGCTAGGCTTAAAGAAGGATCCGAAGATACCTTAGACACTGTAAGTACTACGGACTAAGTTATTTATAAGTTTTTGAGCTATGTATTCGCAGTCGATGTTGTCCTGGAAGAGAACACCTTTCCTCTCATAAAACAGTACAAACTGCTCCTGCTAAGAAATTATGTCACGTAGAACGGGAAACGCAATTCTCTTTGCGTAGTCAAGAAATATCCGACTTGCGATGAAAAAGAAAAAGGAAACAGCGAACGCCGAAGGCTGCGCGAGCCACGCAAGTGAGCAAATGCACTTTTCTGATACTCTCTGAGCAGGGCGACCACGATAGGGACGTAAAGTGGGATGTTTTTTTTTATACGACGAGGAAGGCAAACGAGCAAGTAGTTCACCTGATGGTGAGTGATCACTACTGCCCATAGACACCCGCAACCCCGGAGGGTTTGCAGATGCGTTGCCAACCTAGAGAGCTAAGATGAAATGCATCTTGTGCCCATAATTAAACCGGCTGTCGAGATATGTTTAAATACGGGTTCCTTATTTCGTGGAAAATTTTTAGTTATAATTATAATGTTTGTCATAATCTATCACCAATCACCGTCAAAATTCCAGGAATTACATAATGGTCATCCTGTAGAATTCTACAGGTTAGGTTAGGTTTGGTTTATTTTGTTATAATCCTGAATAACTAATGCTTTCAGAGAAAAAATGGAGTTATGTCTAGTGATAGATTATGACAAGCATTATGTACATTATGACTTTCAAGTGTATATGAAAAAATAAATATAAAACCGTTTAAACATCATAGTCCAAATTCATATTATGACGCTATACTTTAAGCTCGAAAGTAAGGGACAGATTTTAAACCAACTTCACTAAGAGTGAACCTTTAAAGTAAAATGCAGCAACTTATGTATGTTGGTTGAAGAGGTGTCTAACTAAGACAATTCGAATAAAATATTGACGCATTGCAATGATTTCAACATGACGTCAGAAGTAGAGAAATACGAACAAACTGCCCTTTCGCAACCATAAATAAAAACGAGTTTAAAAAAAAGTTTTGGAAGTGCTTTAAGAAAACTTTTATTACTCGATCCCTATATTGTTGTCCAGAAGCCTGGCCACCCCACACTTCGCAGCCGTTCGCGTCTCCCGCCTCAGCTTCAGCCGTTTCCTATGAACATTTCTTTTCAATTCAAAGTAAATTGTGTTAAGGGGAAACATGACGTTCTACATTGCCGAGAAGTGGTACGCGACGTTTTGGTTAGATCTTAATATTAACCGTAGGATCAAGAAGTATGGTTAGCGACATCATACACTGTTCAAAAAATGTCTAGGATCAATTTTATGCACGGACTCCGATACGCGTTTGATCCCAGACATTTTTGACCAGTGTATTTAAGATACAGGTCAAATTTCAAATGCATTGTACGCATTGTTGTATTGTATGCATTGTGATTTAATCAGGCAGTGAAAGAAATAAAAACGACAATCATATACAAACCTACATCATGGAATACCTAATTTTAACATATCCCCGTATTAACCAACAATAAAACGAAAAAATCTTCTACTATCGCTGTATATACTACTACTTAATTTTAAAATTCATTTAAATAAACGTGGCTTACCCAACGAGAGTTAACACGCGAAACCCTAACTTTTAACAGCACCCGCGAAAACCACTCCACCTCGAGTGCTCTTAACTACAGTATTTTTAACCATTCTAGTTATCTCCACCGACGTCCATCAGGCAATCTTCGTCTGTGTATTCTTTCAGGGAAAGCTTGAAGAAGATGTGGCTCACCCCTTCTTCTTAAATATTTGGGAGTTCTCCTTTAATGTTGTGCTTGTTATTTATTGTATGTATTATATGTATATATATATATATATTTATTTATTTATATATTGGTATTTACTTCTACTTTGCATTTAGTAGTATATTGTAATATGGTAGGTTTTTGTATGTGTGTGTGTATTGTATTGTCTCTCGATATTTATAATTATGAACTCACTTTGTCTCGATCCCCAGTGAACTATTCCTCTCCACCACTCAAAGGTTGACTGGCAGAGATCCCTTAAAGGGATAAGTCCGCCTTTGTACTCAAATGTTATTGTTGTAACTTGTGTTTTATCCTATTTTTTGTACAATAAAGTGTTTACTTACTTACTTACTTACTTATCTCCACGTTTGCCACCTGTCCCTCTTAGAGTACAGTACTGTACCCATTTTTTTTAAACGCTAGAATACGACGGCTGGGCAAAGGAATCCCGTATTTTCTCTTTCTTATCGCTTTTCTAAGCGGGAGAACTACCAACTAAGATACTATGAATGTAGCATCTAGCGGCTAACGGGGTAGGAGAGAAAAATAAACAATAATTTCTAGATCAAGTACCTTATATTGATTAAATATTCTCTCCTAACGAAACGAGCGAATGCACGGCAAGAAAACTAGTCAGTGTGTAGGTTCGTTCCGAGTAGTTCGTTTAGGACTTCCGGCCGTTCTTTCACGGCGTAAGTACAGTTTCAATGACACTGAACTAAAAACCATCGCCACTGAAATAGATTCAAACGGTGTTAGACCGTTTGGGCGCTACGATGCCAAAGTCAGATCCGTATACGTTAAACTTCTTCACTGCCCTTATTCAACACCCTCTGTTTTTCAACGGGGATTAAAACAGGTGTAAAAACTTAGCTACCGTACGCTAACCTGAACGTAAACATTTACGTTTACGTTCCGGCGCCGCACGCATGAATGGGATCGATAGAGGGGGCGCCCCCTCCCCCGAGGGCAACGACCCCGCTGCACCGCATCTTACAGCTGGCTTTATAGCTCTGTGGGTCAATGTTAACAATTAATTCGAAAAAGTGTCAAGTTCGGCCGGTATCTGTCCGCGTTAGAACCTTGTCGCTTTGTGATGTAATTAGTGCTTTACTAGTCTTAATAGCTTGGTATATTTGTATACCTAACAAATTCAAGCAACCAATTGTATTCAACAATATTACGGTATTATTGTTATCTGCTGTATATAGCCGAAAGAGAAAAATAGGAAAACTTTATATACTTGTGAAAATAAAACTAGCAGTACTCTTTTTTGATCCCAAAAATAAAACGCTAGTAAAATACGTGAATATGCAGTAAATAACTACGTCCCTTTCCTTACGACAAGTACCGAAATATCAACCTGAAGATTACCTATGCTTGTACGCTTACAAGAAATGATACCCCTCTAATTACCTATTATTAAGTTACTCTATCTAACTATAAGGAAAAGCAGACATTCAGCTATTATACTATCTGATAATTAATCATTAATTAATAAACGAAACGTTATTCCTCGAGCAATATCTAAAGATTACGTTGATAACCAACTCCAGGCTAGAAGCGCTATTGTGCAGTTTCAGCTAAACAATGTATCACTAATTGTCTCTGAGAAACGGTAACGTTAGTTTGGAACTGAACAGAACTGAATATAAAAAATTTGGAAAAGACCAGTAATAAAAACGAAATTATCCTTACGTAAGTATTATCCTTACGTAAGTATTATCCTTACGTAAGTATTATCCTTACGTAAGTATTATCCTTACGTAAGTATTATCCTTACATAAGTATTATCCTTACATAAGTATTTATTGAACACATTTTGAAGAAATAGCAACAATAACTTTGCGCAAGACATAATGAGAACGGGATATTGACCGCGAATCATTTAAAACTTCAAAATTAATTGTTTTTAGTTTGCAACAAAATTTAGCATAGACATTAATTAACCCGGATTCATAAGGGAATTCAAAACAATTCGTAATCAACGAAATTAAAAAGATGTAGAGTATTTAATTAGTACAAGGTCAGTTTGCGATACTCGTCTCCATAGTTAATTTAGTTAATTACGAGTATGAACGACTCTTCTGCCATGGCCCGTGTAAGGGTGACTTTCCACTCGCGTATAGAGGAGAGGAACGGACCGTCATTTGACCAATGTCTAATCGTCGAAATGACTCTGAGTCAGTTCAAAATGACTATTTAAAGGGCTCGTCCCCTCTACTCAAGCCCTAGCTTATCATAAAACAATAAACACATCTTCATTACGCATTTTAGTAATCAAATTGGTTATTGTTTCAATAAACAGGCGTGTTATCGCGCCCTGATTACAGCATCACAGCCCTGTACCGGCTTCCATTAATTTCCGGTTATTGCCCGTAAATTTAGAGCGAATTCGAAGCGATTGATCATTGTGAAATTGATAGCCTCTTCAGTTACGATTAAGCCGATGGAATAATCGGGCCGCGAGATGACTAAAAATAAATTGATTTTGAAAATCAAATTTTCACGGGATATTGTTTCAGTGAGGACGCGGCCATGTCTAGTGATGTACTAACGGAGGACGCGGCCATGTCTAGTGATGTACTAACGGAGGACGCGGCCATGTCTAGTGATGTACTAACGGAGGACGCGGTAACACAAAGGGTGGGAAGAGCGGACAATAAGACCGGACTCTATAAAAAGAGAGTTAGGGAAAACCTTGATTCACCTTGTAGTTTTCGAGTTTCCAGGTTCGATCTCCAGTTGTGGCAGATGTTTGTATGATGACTACGAATGTTTGTTCTCGGGTCTTGGATGTTTGGTATATATTTGAGTATTTATTTATCTATGTAAGTATATTTATTCGTTGTCTAGTACCCATAGTACAGGCTTTGCCCAGTTTGGGACTAGGTCAATTGGTGTCAATTGTCCGAAGATATTTGTTTTTTTATTTATAACCAAAAATGTAGTTCCAACTGACTCAGTCTTGATGAGGAGAGTTCTGTAACCAAGCCAGGTATAAATGAAAGAATATCGAACGCAACTTAATAGGACACGCACAAAAATAAATAACCGAGAAAACTCGGCATTCAGCAAAGCACACGACTACAAGCGAACATATGTTTACGTCAAAATGACAAACTATGACATAAATCCGGACGACTGACGCGCAATAAATATGAAATGAACTAGTAAACGACCGGCTCCCGGACGTATTAAATAGTAATCCTGCGCAGCGGAACAAAAGGTCATAAGTCATATGATTTATGTGGGAACTTACGGCAGTTTAACTTCGTGCACGCGCGCGCTGGCATTTGCATACGTTATTATAGGTTTTTAAAGATTCTGACACGAAAAGACGATTTAATACACGGATTTTGCTGTCGGATTAAAATAATACATCGCGCGTTAATGAAGACGGTGGAAAATGTACGCAGGAAAATTATGTGCAGCATTTACGATATTATTATGCTGTGGAATGGCTTCTGATTGAATCCTAGACCGCTGTTTTTGCAAGAATTTGTACTTATGTACAGTTTTGCTGAGTAAACAATGTTATTTGTATTATAATATTTTTGGGCACCCCGTTCGTTTTGATCCACTACATGTTTCGTTACGGTTACTAGAGAAACATTTCAAACGCAGACAGATCTTTTGAAGGCCTATTTTTCAATTCCCAGATAAGCTCTTACCCCTACGCTATCTGTGGGATAAGAGCTTAATAACTGGCCATTGAAAAATCGGCCCTAAAAGAAGTTATTTAACGAGTAAACTCCATTTTGCAGTCCCGTTTAAAGGCACACATAAAAGAAAACCCTTCAAAACATGGAAGAAGTTTTTGAACCTGGCCAAAACCAACCAACAAGGAATCACAAAATTATAGTTAAATAAACGAACACTGCTCGAAAACGTTCTTTTCGCTAACGCCGAAGCGTGTGGTCCCAAAGCAGGACTACGAATTAATCCAAAACATGTCGGACTATTCTAGACTGACATACGTAAGTGATCCGTTTCATGGTGAAAAATCACAACATTCACCGACATCAACCTCACAGTATTTAGTTTTCTATACTCATTGTACAGTATCTGAACTACTCCATACCTGGTTCATTCTGTTCCATGGAGTGCAGATCCTGCTGGGAGCGGCGGCGCTGGCGGTACTGCTCCCGGTAGTCAGGCCAGCGCCCGTACTGCGCAGGCGCATTCAGGTACTCCTGGGACGAGAACCGCGCGGCGCGAGGCGGGGAGAACCCCACCTGCGAGTAGTAGTCATGCCTGAAGACCACGTCGGGATGGTTCATGCCACCCGGGACCACTTGGCTCCCGAAGTGGCTCCGATGGCCCAGATATTCCGGCTTCATCGGGACCGGTCCATCAGTGAGCTCGTGCCCGTGAATGGATGTTGATCGTTGAGGACCATAGTCCCGCATTCGGTTTGAGAAGTCCAAGCCCATTCGGTGAGGAGAGTAGTCCAAGCCTCGGGGACCCATTTCGAAGTGGCCGTGCGCGCGGCCGCGGCTGTAGAATTGAGCCGAAAAAGGATTTTTTGCATCCTGGTTTCTTGCTGGACTGAAGTTGGTATCGTTCTTCGGCTTTTCGTCTTTAGGCTTTTCGTTAGGGGCTCGGTCTGTGCCGTTCACACTGGGTTCTTTTTTAGGGGTATCTGAGTTCCGCAAAGGTTTCTGGTGCGCAGGTGAATCCGACATGTCCTGAGAGGCTCGCCGGTTAAACTCCTGCACCTTCTCCGGAACAAACCCTTGCTGCGGCGCTTGCGACATTCTTCTTATATTTATAAAATCGACATCAAAACGTTTATTATAATTGACTACACAAATAGTTTATCAAAAGTCTCAAATATTTTAAAAGTGCAATACACACGTACTATCTCTAATCAGTGATTATAAGTGCTGTATTAATGTTAATAGGAAAATAATCACAACCGAATGCATGAGCTGTAATTTTTGGAGGTTGCGTAAGTGAGGTATTTTCGGCGTGTTTTGTCGCGGGGAGGGCGGGGCTCATCGGGCAGGGGATGGGGGGGGGGGCAAAATCCAAGCGCTGTTTCGGTTAGCTGAGTCATCAGTAATTAAGTGTTCTGATTGCTGGAGGTGAGAAACCGTTTATTATGTCCATTTGCCACTTCATTCAACACGAAAAATTCATGACGCTACGTAATCAATTTATGGCTGAAGAAGTGTGTGAAAATAACCTACATATTAATTGTCAGCAAAACTGCATTGAATTAGAATCTGCACTTCTTCTGTTAAAACTGCCAAATGTTTGTATTTTATTAATTTGAAATTTACGCTAATCTCCACATCACCTGCCTATATTCATAAACACGAATTAACAATTCAGTATTTTTAAAGCACAATCAGACCGAGACTCAACATCCTAGACTCCGCAACAATATCCATATCACCCCAACCTCCCTAGTTTATCTCAGACTACCTGATTTCGATCTTGGCATCATTCCAGTGCATCACTATCTGGCATTTAACCGGCCAAAAGATCAATACCCCTGATTTATACAAGGTTAGCTATAAATTACCTGCATACTTATATTGGTCGGATGGTCGGTGATATTCTGATGAAACGTCCAAAATCAGAAGACACCTGACCACAAATAAATAACAGGCGACCGCGTGTCTATACACACTAGTCGTTCTACAGCTATTTGATGACCAGCTACAAGTGAGCTCTTGTTTGCATACTAACATGAAACTTCAGAGTGTCTATTTACGTCGGTTGATTGCCGGAGCACGAATGACCAGTGAAGGATGACCTCTGATTAGTATGCGTGGGTGTAGCTGAGAAGGGTCTGTCTGTGCTGGTGGTTTATCTGACTGCGACCTACTGGCCTGGCCGGGTCCAGTGCCCGTCTAATGTAAGCAAATTGACAAATTAATTTAGTTCGATCATACAAAGAATATTTAATCTATTGGAAATGTAATTTGGTCTACGAGGGAAAGGGACTTTCATAAAAAGAAATGCCAGGATTCTGAGAAAAACAACTAATGATTCGTTTATGTTTTAAAGAGACCTCGCAGTAACGATTATTTAAACTACATGCTTAGACCTACGGGTTCATACTTAATACGTGTAACTTACTTGGGTGATGTTTGTTTTTGGAATAAAAGAAGCCTACTATCTATGTCCTTTTCTGGGTCACCAGGGAGCATCTTAATGTTTTTACGTCATCATTTGGGCATTTTCAGTGAATCATTAATTAGTTAACTATGGTTAGCAGTCGTCACAAAACTGACCATTAAGACGTGATTTAAACATAACTTAGCTAAGAACGCTCGACAGCACAAATTAAATGAAACTGCCCATTTAGCTTTTATTTTTAATTAACTCGAACTTTTTTTTAAAGCATAAGGCTTTCCCAAGCTTTGGGATGAATAATGTCTACATCGTGATATGCCAAGTAAACCGCTCATTAAGCTTTCCCCGCAGCGTCCCAGCAGCTTATCTGCATCCATCTCGGGGAGGCTGCACGCAGCTGCCCGCAATGAACGTGGCGTCAGCAAACAAATTATGAATAGAAGAGAAAATGAAATCTGACTCAAGATTACATTTGTTTTGTATTTAGAATACAGAACAAACCAGAAGCCGCGTTCAATCATAGGATGCCGAGCACTGTGTCCGAAAACAATGAGTACTACACTTGAAATGGCATTTCTGCATGTAGGAACGAACGACTAATTATATTGCCCTTCGTACAACACATCAGAATGCGTTGCGTGCACAGGGTGACTGCGCGAAACTACACTATTTAACATTCAAGTCGAGTGTTACCAGAGGACTGAGTGATATTATTGAGTGGATGAATGATAACAATTTGCAAAATTAACACAACGAAAATTATACAATTTAATTCATATAATTCGAATTCTATACCCATGAAAATTGTTTATGAAGATAAAAAAGTGGATAAAGTGTGCACAATAAAATTCCTAGGTTTGATTATTGATAATCACCTCAATTGGAAAAAACTAATTGAACAAATATGACTGTTTCCATGGAGGCTGCGCTAACGGCTTACCATGGATATGTATCCTCTGTACTTGGTTATGGCTTAATATTGTGGGGCAACTCTGTGGAGTTTGAAAGAGTTTTTAAAATTCAAAAAAGTGCATAAGGGTTATATGTAATGCTTGGAAGGATGATAGCTGTATTCCACTATTTAGAAAATTAAATATTTTAGCTTTGCCGTGTTTGTACATTAGAGATGTGTGTGTTTTTGTCAAAACCCACCCTGAATATTTTAAAAAACGCAGTGAAATTATACAGAGACCGACGAGGGCATGCATTATGTCTCTCTTGTACAGACCCCGCTGTCGTAAAGACATTTACATAAGAAATATTTTTAATATGTGCATAGTAATTTTTAATAATTTGCCGGATGAATTGAAAGTATTACAGGGAAAGATGTTCAAACGTAATCTGACGATATGGTTGATGGAGAAATGTTTTTATAGTGTTAAGGACTACTTAAATTATAAGCAAAATTGACATTTACGTTTGTATTTTTTTTTCTCTGAATGTAATTATAACTAAAATAATATCATTTAAATACCTACCTTTAGTTTATAATAATGAAATATTTGTACGCTTGCTTGCATGCTGAATACCAGGACATCAATAATATTACCTTAAGACCATTGTATTATACTGTATTCTAACAAATAAATACATTTGAATTTGAATTTGAATTAATTTGAACCAATACGACTGGTTGGTAGTGATGGCTTCAGTTTTAGGCGCGCTCGCGGGTTCTGGTTTATTCTGTATTCTAATAATAATAATAATAATAATAATAATATTAATTTACCCGACTGCCGAACGAAAGAGGGTTATGTTTTTTGAGCGTATAATTGTAATTCTTTGCACGCTCTGTGGCCTAAACCATTTCTCGGAGGTCAACATTAATGAGGTGTCATTAGATTAGTCTTAATTGTGGGAGCGACATAGGGTATATTCCGGAATTCCCGTCGAACCCGTAAACAACAATTAATTTACTTTAAAATCCTAACTAATATTATAAATGAGAAAGTGACTTTGTTTGTTTGTTTGTTTGTTACGCCTTCACGCCGTATCTACGTAACCGATCTTGATGAAATTTGGCATGCTCATAGCCTTTGACACGGAGAAGGACATAGGCTACCTTTTATCCCGATTCCTAAAGTAGTTCCTGTGGGACAGTCAATCATCATCATCCTCATCATCATCATCAGCAGCAGTAGTATGTTTTTCCTAATTAATATTTAATATACATGGGGAAACTTTTATCCCAATTCCGTAAGTAGTTCCTGTGGGACAGCTAAATAACAGATTTTGCTCGATTAGACGGAAGGCACAGTGTGTAACTGTGTCGTATTGAAGTTCACGGGATTGCATACTTGCTTACATATTTGCTTGCTTGCTTGCATTCTTCAGCCGATCTTGATGCATTAACTGTACCCTTGCCTGCATGCTTGCTTGCATGCTTGCGTACATGCTTGCTTGCATGCTTGCTTACATACTTGCTTGCATGCTTGCTTGCATACTTGATCGCAGACTTGCATGTTTGCTTGAATGCTTACTTGCTTCCACGCTTCCTCGCTGGTGCTGTTATATGCTTGCATGCTTGCTTGCTTGCTTGCTTGCTTGCATGCTTGCTTACATGCATGCTTGCTTGCGTGCTTACTTGCTTGCGTGCCAGCTTGCATGCTTGCCTGCATGCTTGCTTGCAATATTGCTTGCAAGCTTGCAGGTTCGCTTGCACGCTTGCTTGCTTGCTTGATTGCTTGCATCTTAGAAATGCTTATGGTTCACGCGAGCGAAGCCGCGGGTAAAAGCTAGTGAATCAATAAATTTGACGACCGAATAGCCTAGTGGTTAGAGACCCTGACTAAGAAGCTTGAGGCCCCGGGTTCGAATCCCGGTCGGGGCAGATGTTTGTATGCTGAATACAAATATATGTAAATAATCGTTTTATTGATTATTTTTGTTTTTATTTTTATGAAACATTCATAGAATGAAATTCAATATACAATGACAATGCAAAGAAAAATCCGTTAAGCAGCTGGACTTGAACCAGCAACCTCGGTAATCCGTACCACGCTCCACCAATTAAGCTATACTTAACGTTGGTGTACCTAACGAATTTTTCAATGCCTTGTGTCATATTTTTATTTGGAAGATCTCTCCAGCCCAAAAACAGCCCAAAGTCCAGCTGCTTAACGGATTTTTCTTTGCATTGTCATTGTATATAAATATATGTTCTCGGGTCATGGATGTTTAATATAATAAGTACGCATTTATCTATAGAAGTATGTTTATCCGTTGTCTAGTACCCATAGTACAGGCTTTGCCTAGTTTGGGACTAGGTCAATTGGTGCCAATTTGTCCCATGATATTTATTTATTTTAAATAAAAGCGTTATAATTTTACTACAGTCGCTAATTTCTTCTGCATTCTGCTTTTTTGCTGATGCTACTACACCGTGTCCGGGACACGCCGCCCGGTCGCGAGTCCATTACACGCTGTACATCGCGCCAGAGGACAGGTTACAAGTTGAATGACATCTGTTCAGTCGGTGGCTACAATACACAATATTACAGATTCGTGTTCGCTTCACTACCGCCGAAGTGTGTATGAGGAAAGGTCGAAAGAAAGAAGAAACAATACAAGTCGGGCTGTACTCGACTGACATTTAAGTCTTCCAATAATGAAAAACTAAACATCAACAGCAACATCACAGCCCACGCGATTGTAATTAAATTAAGCATTCATCATCATCATTGTCAGCCGGAAGACGTCCACTGCTGGACATAGGCCTTCCCCAAGAATCTCCACGACGGTCGGTCTTGTGCTACCCGCAGCCAATGGCTTCCCGCGATCTTTACCGGTGTTTGAAGTCGAAAGTCTTTGACCAGTGTGTGTTGCCAGTGATGACTTACGGATCTGAGACGTGGGCGCTAACGATGGGCCTTATAAGGAAGCTCAGTCACTCAAAGGGAGATGGAGAGCCAGGGCTATGCTTGGGGTTTCTCTGCGGGATAGAATCAGAAATGATGATATCCGCAGTAGAACTAAGGTTACCGACATAGCCCGAAGAATTGCGAAACATAAGTGGCAGTGGGTGGGGCACATTGCTCACAGGACTGGTTCTCGAATGGCCGAATCGGGAGACGAGCTGTCGGTAAGCCTCCTACAAGATGGAGCGACGACCTGACCGCGGTTGATGCGGAAAGCACAAGACCGGTCTGAGTGGAGAGCCTTGGGGGAGGCCTATATCCAGCAGTGGACGTCTTTCGGCTGACATGATGATCTTTACCTGACTGTCCGTCCACCTTGCGGGAGGTCTACCAACACTCCGCCTCCCGGTACGCGGTCGCCACTCTAGAACCTTACGGCCCCAACGTCCAATTAAGCATGAAACCGGCAATTAAGCACCATTATTTCAATTTCCGTTTAATAATTTCAGTAAGTCCCAAAAATAAAAGTGAAAGCATGAAACATGGCGTCCATTAACACTAACGACAGGTTTCACATAAAAGCTGCAATCGGGTAAGAGTCTTAAGTTAGGGCAATTAAAAAGCCATATACTCCCCCTTGCTTTGGGGTTACAATGATATGGAGTTGAGACTTCGCGTGTAATGTAAATCAATTGAATAATAAAACGCGATTGAATATGAATACAGTTTGTTTACAACATATAGGCTTTCGTTTCACTACAATCACGGCTGATGATAAGTGAAAATGTGGGCTTGCTTAATAAATGTCGGTTCCCTTTAGACTCTAATTTTTATGTATAAAATGTATGGGATGTTTTTTTTTTAAACATTACAGATGTTCACTTAGATTTGCTCAACCTCTGACTGTATCTTCCATTATAAGTATGTTTATCAATTGCCTAGTGCCCTAGCAAGTACACGCTTTGCCTATTTTGGGATTAGGTTCATTGGTGTCAATTGTCCTGTGATATTTATCGATTTATTTATTTGATTTTGAGGAAGTTTGTATAATAAAAAGTGTTGTTTATTCTTTTTTTTAATCAGCTGTATTATTAGACATCGGTGATGTATAATGAATTATAATTAACACGACTATGTCATGTTCATTGCAATAAAGACAAAGTACTATAATAAACCACGAACTATAATTAATGTCGCCGCTGGCCGCAGCAGCGCCATATCCTATTTGGCATCAATCATTGGAAAGCATTCGGTTAAATCAGTAGCGGGATGACAAATAGGACTTAATCAAAACGTTTTAATGATGTTGGGGGCAAATATAATTTACTGATACGCCGGCAAAGTTAGACCGGATAATATTGTTATGATCCGTAATTTGTAATTTTAACCAGTCATAGTGTGGTAGAGTACAGTCAGCAGCAAACGTAGCTAAGCAACCGACGCGTTCACAATGATCTAAGCACGGCTCTATTGTTATAGACATAAGAGCTTGTGCAGATCATTGTGACCGCTTCGGTTGCTTAGCTACTTCGGCTGTTGACTGTACACTTGTGTTAGACTTATTAATTACGGGATAGTGACCCTGATTACCTTAGGTTTAGATGAGCTCCCGATATTTCGACTCCCACACACAACATTAGCATCCACCCGCGTTTCGTCAGTCAACCAGTGATCATGATTTTCATGATGCATGTAACTGCGTCGCAATATCGGAAGCTCATAAAACTTAGTAAGGTAAGGGTGCCTTTCCACCAGAGAGTGGTGGAAACAGGTGCAATGAATGTGATTGGTGGATATCAAACGCATCCATAGCAACGTAGAATAGCACATCTCTGGTGGAAAGGCACCCTATTCGCGGTCAATATCCTGTAGTTAATTTATGTCTAAGTATTTACCCGCGAATTATTTAAAACAGTTACAATTGTATTATTTTGTAATAAGTTGACTTGTTAGTTTAGTGTTGCAAAATTTTAACATGTAACTACCGTGAGACTCAATTATAGTGAAATAAGGTTCCCTCGCGTATATAAGTCGATTTTAGGCCGACTTGTTTCGGACTAATTCATAGTCCTTAGTGTGTAAACCTATACCAAATGTTAAATATTTAGGATAAGAAAATAATCAAGTAGACATAATATTTCAAGATGTAGTTCCATACTGAGTCCCATATTTTCATGTTTCTTTTAAACCTATAATCTATTTCGTTTGTGTTTATGACAACAATACATAAATGATGATGAAAACAAGGGTAGTTCTCCGCCGCTATCAGCTGCGCCTAGCCGAGCGAGCAGAGCATTGGCTAAACCCGACTTTTACATAAAGTTACGTTCAATTTAATTTAAACTGTTTTTCAATTATACTATGCTTTTCTCTCAATACGTTCCACGTCTGCATAAGCCTAAGACTTCTAACTTCACTATGAAATATATGTTAGTTATTAGTTTCCAATAATACGTGCATATCGCCGGTATGCACGCCGCGACTCCATACATATTTATTGAGTCGGCTTTGCCCGTCTGGACCGCACCCAAGTAGAGATGGGACACGTGGGACAGCTCTATCGATAAACTAAATGTTTTGAGTTGCTTTTTTAAAAGTATGAATTTACTACAATTATTTCAAAATAAAATTCTAAACAGATCATATACTTATTATGCAACATGATTAACCCGCTTGCGTGCTTGGTTGATTGCATGTTTGCCTGCTTGCTTGCTTGGCTGCTTGCGCCCTGGCTCTGTATTTCATGCAAGTAATGGCGCGCGTATAGTTAAATTGACAGGTGTTTTAACACGTCACAGTGTTTATGATCTGAAAATAAGATTGATTTTTGCATGACCTGTGGAAAAACTTTTTTCTCTATACCTATAATAACAACTAATGAAATATTATTTTTGGTGAGTTTATTTACGAGAATGGAAAAATCGCAAACAAAATGTAAAATATTTAAGAATATTGTGGTACTTACATTTATTTGCTCTTTGTAAGCTACAGCCCTACATGATAAAAGTAAATCTCTATCACGAGTTTTTTTTTTTAGTACATTTTATACAGTTCGTTAGAATCTGAGCCTTAAAAAAAGGTTACAGGTATGTTGGTCCGATATGCACAATTACGGCGTAAATCATTGACCCAAAAGCAAGTTGCCATTTGAAATTAATAGTTAACATTACAATTTGGCTTCAAGTTATCATTGTTATCAATATCGGTTAACTAAATATGAACCCCGACACTAGCCAGGCAAAGGCAGCGGAATAATGTATAGCGTTGTTCTTCATCTCGGACGATAAATATTTAATTTTATTTGCATCCAAATGTCTGCCTTTATTGCTTCGCTGATTTTAATAAAGGGAAAGACAGAAATTATACGAGAAACTGTTGCAAGACTGTAAAATAATGGAAATCCTTGATTAAAGGCGTATTTTGTAGCGCAAACATACTTATTCAGCAAATAAGTATTGAAAATTGCCATCCACTTTGAAAGATAAAGAAAATACTTTAGCATTTATTGACAAGCACAATGCCACATGAACTCTTAGTTACGTACGAATATTGTTAACAACACTCCACTTTCAGCCGGTTAACTTTTACGACTTGAGTGATGCTAGAATCGTCCCACGATAACTCTGCATAAGATATTAATTGGCAACAGAGAAAAATCACGCTGTGGTAAAACTTTTTTCATGTCAGTAATTGTGGGTTGACTCAAAGCTACTAATATGTACGAGGATGTATACTTGTACAGTTGTGGAATCTGTATGTCTATCAAGTTGACACTTTACATACATTGGCAGTATTATAAGAAACTTTAAAAGTACACATATTTTAAATTATCAGTCGTGTAGCGTCGGAAATTGGCATTGGTATCAAAAAAACAATGTTTAATTTCATATATTTTTTTCATAAAATAGGCAAATTTAAGACATCGCTTTGAAGGATTTTGGTTTTAATTGGGTTTGAAAATTTTTAACCAATTTTTTAAGTTATCGGAAAATTATAGCTAACCATAGTTGCGTTGGCTTTAATCACTACGTTTATCTTTGCCCGTCACAATTATTTCAAAAAACATAGTGTCATCATCTGTCATCTGTCACCTGTCAGTGTTAGAATCAGGCGGACGGCTTTTTTTTTCTTATTGCAAAGAATTTCAAAGTTAATGCTTCGCTGAAGGTCAAACAAAGGTCAAGCTTAATTTTGCAAATATACACACAATCTTTTTGTATTTTTTTACTAACATGTTATAAAATTGTTCAGTAAACCTATTCCTCTAAATGATTTTGGAATTAGGCCACATTGTAAAAAAGTGATCAATGCCAATTACAAAACCTACAGTATTATTTACGTCATGCGTTTTGCTAAACATTCAGATTCCACGACTGTGCGATCACATTGAAATTATGTAAATGGGGTGGTAAAAAATATAAACACGAATAGGTCTCAACTGCTGTGCATAAATCAGGAAGAAGTGGTGTGTTAGTATAGAGTCGGCATAACATAATGCTTAATAATGAGGTAAAATCTAATGTAAAGACTGGGTTGATGACAGCTGTCAATCACACCTGTTTCACACTACACCTCACCAAGGGCCCATTTTCACCAACCTTCAGAACGACGTATAACCCCATTTTAAATAAATTACCGTAAACCGCAATGCCTAATTTTGGATAAAGTAAACAATATGAATTGGTACACAAAGTACCTATGAAATTAGTCCTCATCATCATCATATTAGCTGGAAGAAGTCCTCTGCTGGACATAGGCCTTCCCCAAGGCTCTCCACGACGATCTGTGCCCTAAGCACGACTTGTCGAATCCTGCGTAACGTTACGGTTATCGTATCGAGATCGAGAAATCTCATACTAAATTTTAGTTCCAAATACGCTCACGGGCGGGCGCTGTTTCAAACGTCATACAAACTCGTTATAGTTTACTATTCGATTTTACGTGACGCAGGATTCGACAAGTCGTGCTTAGGGCACAGATCGTCCGTCCACCTTGCGGGAGGCCTACCAAAACTTCGCCTCCCGGTACGCGGTCGTCACTCTAGAACCTGAGTTAGTGATGAGTTCATCCTATATTTACTAATAAATACAGAAAAATAATTTTAAATATAGCGTATTTCTTTTATTGTTTCTTCATGGTTTGCTAATATAAAACGCGTAATCATGTTGTGGTTGCATTTGCCAGTCCGATCATGCCATTATCCCGGCCAAAACAAGGAGCTCCGGTTAGGCAGCCAAGATTATATTAATTTACGAAATTGGATGTAAAGCAATTTGTCATGTTTCCTGGAGGAAATGGTTTATATTTGACACCTGTGGTTTACGCGGAGAACTCTCGGCGGAGGCCACGAGATATTTTGGGAGAATTTGTTAATTTTAGTCGAAGTTGCTTTATGCTCTAAGTTTTGTAGAGATAATTTCCGACTAAGATGGCGCATACATTATTAAGCAGTAACATGTGGGAGTACTTGAAGTAAAACATATTGGCACAACGTATATGTAGGAAAATGTATGCATGCCACGACTGAACGTAGAACTCTACATAATACTTTTATTTTTTCTGGCACTTAGTGTATCTAAAAATCATATTTTTTGATGCTATATACAGATGTCATCTACGAATATGGCAGTGTTATTCTCTAAAGAAGTCTCGCTCTTAGCCTCGAGAGCTAGTGTCACTATTCTGTACTAAATGACAACCGATGTGACACTTTAACTCTGGAATAGCCATGTTAAAGACGAACATAGTAGTAATAATGAATAATACTGAGATAACGTAACGCATTTTATCACTAGTAGTAATGTAGAACTGTAGTAGTAGTGTGTGTTTTGTAGTTAAGTAGTTTGTGTATGGCTGTCGGTTGTAACTTGTAACGTCCGCAATAAGTGTCTCTCCGTCAACGTTAAGATGGGCTTGAGGATTATCGTATCTGACCTTATCTTACGTTTCAAAGGTGAGTCTGAATCCATAAATTACTCGACTTGCGACCGCCACTTACCCGTCGTCACCCTCATCTTAGCTCGGAACGAGTCTGTACAGTATGCTCAGTAAATTTGTGAGTTAACGTGGTCCACAAGGCAGTTCTCGTATAGAACCTTAGTGACTCCAATGGTTGTAATGAACTTCTAGTGTTTGTCAGCTGGATACCCAAAAAAGGACATAGGCGTCACAAACAGCTCTACTTAAACATAAGCGAAGTCGAAAGAGATTTTGTTGACTCTCAGAAAGACTCATCGATAACTCAATACTGTTAAAAGTATTCTCTATCAGTTGTAAACCAATTAATGGACGTGAAATAGGCGCTTAATGTTCGTAATGAATCAGCCTTGAACTGGTTAATTACAAGCACGCGTTAAGAATGTTCCGTAAGATTTATCTGACGGTTGAGCCCGTATCTGTCAAGCAAAGCAGTAAATAGCTACTTAACTGCGTCACATTAGCAAAGATTTGTCCGGTCTACACGTTAAGTGGTTTTGAGGGAGCAAAAAGAACCGTGTGAATGACTTTGACCGCTCGAAAACTGTACACATCTAATTTATGTTTTTCTGAGAAAATTAGCTTGGGGCATGCTTGTCATCGTGACAAATGGACATTACTAAAGTCGAAAGTAAATTCGTCAGACTTGACTGCCGAGCCTGCCGGCGTCTCGCAGTAAACATTCGCCGTTACCGACTCGAAAACACCGCTTGGATCGTGTTCACTTGTCACTCACTCGTTGCAATATCACCTTATACTAAAACACTAGAATAACAAATAGAAAAGCTCTGATATGTGGTTATAGGCCTCGTGTTGTCACCGAACGCGGGCGGCGTGCGGCCGGCTCGGAGGGCGGGCGGCGACTGAAGGGCGGCACCCCTCCCCCGCCCGCCCTGATCACCCCCCCCCCCCTTCCCCCGCCGGGCCCAGCCAGCTAGAAATGGGTTAACGATCACGTTTCCTTGCTGCGATAATGCGAGTCTTGATTTGTTGAGGTGACAATAGGAGATTGTTTTTAAAAGTACCTTAATTGGTGAAGAGGTCGTTACGCGCGATCGTAATCAGCTGACAAACTGGCTTTATTTTTGAAGTAAACTCAAACAAATAATAAAATGTAACATGCAAATAAATGCGATTCCATAAATCATTTAAAATCGTAAACGAACAACAAAACGAAAAGCACGACGTTCCGAAACTCTCGTTTTTACGATAGTATATTCTGAATTGAATGTTGAATCGAATACAGATTTGATTCGCCGTAAAATTGTTGGTGATACAAAATCTGTTTTAAGATAGCTAAATCTAGATTTACGACGCATCAATATTTTGGTATCTGGTTTAATGTTATTCCCGAAGCTTCTCGAGTCGATTCTTTGATTAAGGCCTTCCCGCTAAAAGCTTCAAAGCTCGATATTTCTTAGCTTCTCCTTATCGAGGAAATTTGCAGCAAAGCTTACGTTTGAGGGAAAATCTTTTTTAATGTTAATAAATAAAAGCTCGAGGATAAACCCTGGTCAATAGTAACGATGCATTTACTCTTATTAAATACAAATAAATATAAATTTCGTGGGACAATTGAACGTGCTTGTGATATCCATAAAATGGCGCGGTGTACGAGTTCCTACTCGCGTCAAAAGCATTATGTTCAAAACTACGTCCACGGTCACTCACTCCGTAGAATTAATTCAGCTTTAAGTTTTTGTCTGGTGGCCCTGAAAACCAGCGTCAGACGTTCCAGTCGTGACACATGCAGTGCCCTAAGCACGACTTGTCGAATCCTGCGTCACGAAAAATCGAATAGTAAACTATAACGAGTTTGTATGACGTTTGGAACAGCGCCCGCCCGTGAGCGTATTTGGAACTAAAATTTAGTATGAGATTTCTCGATCTCGATACGATAACCGTAACGTAACGCAGGATTCGACAAGTCGTGCTTAGGGCACTGAGCGGCAACCTTTTTGGTGTATTTTGCGGATACTTTATTTGTAATGTCTTTTTTCTGTACTATGTTACCTACGCACATAAGTATTGGATTGACACCTATTGACCTAGTCTCAAGTTAAGCAAAACTTACGTTAGGGGTACTTGAAAACGGATAAACTAAACATAACTTATATGTATAGACAAATACATACATAATATATACGTATTAAACAACCAAGACTCGAGAGCAAACATTCGGTATTCACGAGACAGATACCTGCCCGGCCGGGGAAAGAATCCGGGACCTCAAGCTTCGTAGCCACATTCTTAAGCCGCTAGGGCCATCCGGTCGGCAAGAACGTCGTATTACAGTGGCTTACTAAAGTCATGTCATAAATACGATCTCCAAGCCCCGGCTGATCCCACCCGCACGTGGTCTTTCTGTGATCAGAGAAGGAAAACTTGAAACAAACCAGACTTCTGCCAGCCGTCATGCACCAGAGGCCCAAGCACGAATATTCGATTCCTGCGTAATGCAATCGTTATCGTATCGCCATCGAGAAACTTCATATTTCAAAAAAAAAAAAACTCTCCAACTCTTGTTCCAAACATCAGACAAATTTTCTCGATAACACTCCACTCGATCACGTTACGTAACGACCTCAGCAACCGATCCGACTCCGCGCGTACTCGTATTGACTCTGTCATTCCCGCAGAACTAATAAAAAGAGGATAGAAGTTTGATGCAGTGCCCAGCAGTGGGACGTACAATAGGCTGGTGATGATGATGATGATGATGATGATAATGAGGAGAAGGTTGATGGTCTCGTGAACTTGTCGATCTGCTTATGATGAAGGGGACGAATTGAAATAAACTATCTTAAAGATTCATGTCTTTTCGTCCAAATTACCGCAGTGTTCGAAGTCGAAAGTCTTTGACCAGTGTGTGTTGCCAGTGATGACTTACGGATCTGAGACGTGGGCGCTAACGATGGGCCTTATAAGGAAGCTCAAAGTCACTCAGAGGGCGATGGAGAGGGCTATGCTCGGGGTTTCTCTGCGGGATAGAATCAGAAATGATGATATCCGCAGTAGAATTAAGGGTACCGACATAGCCAGAAGAATTGCGAAACTTAAGTGGCAGTGGGCGGGGCACATTGCTCGCAGGTCGGGCGATGGGTTCAGAAGGTTCTCGAATTTCGTCCGCGGACCGGGAGATGAGCTATCAGTACCTCCTACAAGATGGAGCGACGACCTGGTAAAGATCGCGGTATCGCGGTGGACGCGGAAAGCACAAGACCGGTCCGAGTGGGGAGCCTTGGGGGAGGCCGCCGGCCAGCAGTGGATCTTTTTCGGCTGACATGATGATGATGATGAAAGATTCAAGGTGGTTCCCCTTTAGGGTCCATAGACTGTCCACCCTGTAGACAGTTTATACCTTAAATTAAACAAAGCACGCTGAACAAGCGGGTTCCCTAATTTGTAGCTTTAGTTTTTTTAGTCTAGAAACAAATTTTTAGGACTGTCTTATTTAAGATAAGTAGGGTGAACGTTTCGGAACATTTAAGTAACAGATTAGATTTTTTTGATTTATTGAACTAAAATAAATTGCTGAACAACTAAAAGTACGCGCATTTTCACTTTAAACATGCCACGTTTGAGTATAGTTTCGTAGTGCAATGACGGTTAAAGTGGTGGCCAGCGCGGGCAAACACTGGTAATGGCGGCGCGCCCGCGGTCGCCGCGCCCTCTGCCGACCATCTAGCAAACTACGACGCTAGTATAGTTACAGGGCTGTGGCTGGAACCGGTTTAAACACGTGAATCTACAATACTTTATTCTATTGAAACGCTGCAACACAAAATAAATACACCCTGCTGGTAGCGTAGCAGGCTACGACCCTCTACGGCGTAGACGCTCTACAGCACCCCCTACGGCACTTGCCAACCAAACAGATTATTCGAGATTATATTTCACCTTTCACAATACAGGTAATTTAACGGTAAAGTTTCAATGATTCGGGTTAATTCTGGAAGTTTAAATAATACTCGAACGTTATTTAGAAAGGCTCGGGTCAGGTTTAGTTTCAAATATTTGATGAGGACTCATTACTTGGGAATATTGAACGGGGCGAGGTAATCTCTAGGAGAAACAATTTTGCTTCAGTTAGGTAAAGCTGGATAACGTATTTCAATCATTACTATCGCGTAGTTTTTGACATGTAGACAGCCACAATAAAGCGCGCGGTTGTTTTGTGCGAAAATCGCAGCGTTAAGCGCATGCGATCAACTTTTGCCTTGTTCGTTCAATACTGCGTTCAACGCGTGAAACAATGATTGGTAATTAGATTATTCGATGTAAAATGACAAATGCATCGCGTTAAAAAACGTGGCCTTTATCGCATAAAACAACCGCGCTTTTAACAGTTGCGAAATCGCGTATCGCGTAAGGTAATCGCGATCAATATTCTGTAATTAATAATCCCGTAATTATTATGTCTAACGTAGATAGCCATTGACAAAAAAAAACTAGTATGAAACTGGCTAACGGTAACCTGGGGTATATACACACACACTCAAAAATATTTTTGAGTTAGCATTCACATATTGGTTTGGGTGATTTTGCCAGCTAAAAATAATGCAAGTTTATCATCATTTCTAAAAAGATAGCACCATAACTTAGTCATAAAAACACCTGAGGGTCGAGCACGACTTTTCGAATCCTGCGTAACGCTACGGTTATCGTATCGAGATCGAGAAACCTCATACCAAATTTTAGTTTCAAATACGCTCACGAGCGGGCGTTGTTCCAAACGTCATACAAACTCGATAAAGTTTACTATTCAATTTTACGTGACGCAGGATTCTAAAAGTCGTGCTCGACCCTCTGTCTGATGCTGATACCCGCCCAGCGCTAGTCCGCCCAAAATTTACATTGTAATTACAAATCGTTGTAATTCGATTATATTGGCCGTAATCGCATCAAGGCTCTCAAGATTATGCAAAGTTTTAAAAAGCTCACAAAGGCTCTCGATTACAAGGCGGCGCCCAATCACGAGTCTGTTAACTCTGGCGGTCATTTGCAGAACTTTGCGAGCCTTGGATGACTCGGGAAGGCTTTGATGGAGACCTCAGTGCCCTAAGCACGACTTGTCGAATCCTGCGTCACGTAAAATCGAATAGTAAACTATAACGAGTTTGTATGACGTTTGGAACAGCGCCCGCCCGTGAGCGTATTTGGAACTAAAATTTAGTATGAGATTTCTCGATCTCGATACGATAACCGTAACGTAACGCAGGATTCGACAAGTCGTGCTTAGGGCACAGAATACAGAAAGAAACCAGAAGCCGCGTTCAGTCATAATCGCACGCCGCGGAGTGAGGCCATTTTTTATTGATTTCGCTACCCGTTTATACTTGAAATTTAATCATATTCTGTACGGCACGGCACGGCAACGGCACGAGAAGGGATTAATTAGTATTGTCATTCGTATAACATGTCGCGATACGCTGCGTGCTCGGAGACGACTATGCGAAACTACTCTATTTACGAGTAGTTTTAGTTGGCTCAGTTTTAGGTGCGCTCGCGGGTTCTGGTTTGTTCTGTATTCTGAGATGGAGTCAGGCAACTTTTAACATGAAACTACCGTGAAATTCAATCATAATGAAATAAACGGCACTCAATCCCGAGCCAACCGGATCGAGCCTTTACAAAGTGATGTGATTAGTGTAGTGTGCTACACTACTTGTGACATTAATAAAATGACGATGAAAACGAGGATAGTTGTGCGCCGCCGTCAGCCGCGCCGAGCCGCGGCGCGCAGTTTGCTTTTCACTACCGGCAAAGCGTGAGCTCCGAGAGGAAGGACTACGGATTAGTTCGAAACCAGTCGGGCTATACTCGACCGACATTACGTGGGTGATCTGTTTATTTCATTATAAATCTAGGCAACGTTGTTCTAAGCTAATCAAAAATGAATAGTGTTATCATAATATCAATTACTTACTTAAACAAGGCCACATGGGTTGTTGATTCGTGAGGTATTTAGTGAAGGTGGAGGCACCGCATGAAGACATACATTAAAATTTATCGCATGGACGTATCTGTCTTGCACTTGTGGTTGCGGAGGAGCAAATTAATTATTTTTAGTTCATGAATATGAACCTCCATAAAGTAACGCCTGATTCAATTATTAATTACTTACCTAGATACTGATCTTAGAGCAGGAAAGGTATGGAGATGTTAACGCGCGATTTCCACTCTGCCAAGATTTTGACATTAGGTCTGTGCAAAATGCACAGGGTCTGTTGATTGTGTGCGTTGTTTTTGGTATTTGTGTGACAGTTTTGATTTAGTGTGAGTTTGTAGTAACGTAACGTAGACGTGTGCTGTACGTGTGTGTTCCTCGTCCCCCTTAAAATGTGGCAGAAAATTTTTAGTACATAGATAAGCGAAAGGCGCCTCCCGTCTGTCTGTTTTATGCTACTGATCGAGAATACGTAAATAATAAGTTTTATTTTTAGCTGCTTTTAATCATCTACGTACTCTAAGAAGGTACTTTTGCAGTAAAACCAATCGGGCTACGTTTTAATTACCAGCTCAATCAAGTGTCACGTCCAGCTCGCACCTCCAGGATCAAGACTGCATCATCACACCCTCAAAACAGCCCAACAACCACCACAGAACAAGCCATCCTCGACCGTGGTACTAACACTTAAGATTCAGTTTAGACTGTAAAGTATGGGTGACATGCGTGGAAAAAATGAAGAGCATCGCCGCTTCAGTTACGAAACGACATACCTAACAATGTTACACGAACTAAATTCAATGTTATCCCGCTAATATAAGATAAAGTTCAGTTTGTGGTCAAACATAGTGGTAACACGAATGATGAATGCCAAACAAAATTGTGTTTAATGAGCTTGGGTTAAAGTTTATTTTGAAGGGAATGTATTTGATGGCAGGACTAATTGTGGGGTTCTAGTAGAAGGGGAAAATTGAATCAATTTATACAGTGGGAACACAGGGGACCACCGCGGATGAGAAGAGAACTCATAATTAATAATGCAGGTTTGTATATAATGGTTCCTCTTGCATCCGCATAATCTTTTTACACGTAATGTATATACGCATAATCTTAATCTATAGTCTCCCCGTGAGGTTGATATTATGGTCACACCAGGTGTACCAAAGCCTCAATAGAATGAAGGATATAAAAAATACTGTACGCTCAACTCCTCTCCACTCACACGTGACGAAACCCACCCTCGTTACTCCTAAAAAGTTAAAAGCGCGCCGACTCCCAAACTCGAGTGTCACCCAAACCAATAGACCCAAGAAAACGTTTTTTCTCCAAACTCCGGAGTGTCACTATTTCCTCTCGTACCCTCATTATACCCTGCTCGAGTGCTCTTCCACCTACACCCCAAAACACCCCTAACTTTTCAAGTTTAAGGTTCCAATTTGTATGCAGGCATAGTTATGGAAATTCGGTTAATCCTCGGAGAAGGAAAATGTGCTGTTTTGTATGCAAACGGCTACATCTTTTGCTTTAATTAATGAGTTGCTGGAATGGATTAGAATTTTTAAGTGTTATTAATTAATTACCGAAGTGTACCTATTCGTTTGCTAGACATGGCAAGCTATACGGCGATACCTTATGTAGCGCACGCGGCGCACGCTACAGAGGCCTAAGTACGAATATTCGAAACCTGCGTCACGTAAAGTCGAATAGTAAACATTATCGAGTTTGTATGACGTTTGGAACAGCGCCCGCCCGTGAGCGTATTTGGAACTAAAATTTAGTATGAGGTTTCTCGGTCTCGATACGATAACCGTAACGTGACGCAGGATTCGAAAAGTCGTGCTCGACCCTCTGTACGAACCGATCCAAGCCACTTACTGTACGATTTACGTGAAGTGTGCGATGAGGAAATATGTATAAAGAAATTTAACGTCTAAAGCGGCTTAAAAAGCTAAAGCTTATAAATACAAGGGTCTAGGATCCGAATATGACTTTGTCCCATTCGGCGTCGAGACCCTAGACCCGTGGAGTCCTAGCGCTTTGGGTTTACGCCGCCAGCATCTTCGGTACCATTCCCAACGGGATTTCTTTTTTAGACTTTAGTTTTTGTAAAGTAGTTTTATTTCAGTTTTAATTTACGATAAGTATCTATTTTATTGTTCTGGTTTAGTTTAATTTCAATTTTTATCGTATCTTTATATTCTAACTTCTTTATTTAATAAACGGTATTAAAAAAGGAGGTGAGACGGTCGTGATTTTTGAGCGGCAGAAAACATTTAAAAAACTTAAGGGGACGGTCTACAATATTAAGCATAATCATCGTTCAGTGCCCTAAGCACGACTTGTCGAATCCTGCGTTACATTACGGTTATCGTATCGAGATCGAGAAATCTCATACTAAATTTTAGTTCCAAATACGCTCACGGGCGGGCGCTGTTCCAAACGTCATACAAACTCGTTATAGTTTACTATTCGATTTTACGTGACGCAGGATTCGACAAGTCGTGCTTAGGGCACAGCTTTACCATAAGTTATGCTCATTACTAAGAGCTAACAAAAGCAATGCAGCTAAAGCAAGAGTTGGGCCTGAACGTTTTTCTTTGAGGTTATAATTCACAGTTATTGATTATAATATTTGACAACTTTAGTAAAAACACAAAAATCAACCTCGTCCGTTACAATAAGCGCAAGTTTCCTGCAGAAGTTTTGTAGTCAAATAACTAAAGTCTCACGAGCACATTAAAAAAAAATCTCTACAATACTATAGCTTTAAAATCCACGTCTCTCTATTTTTTTCATACACCATTCAGTCAGACGAATTGATCATCACTTATTATCTTATTAATGCCTCACAGTTTCTCCCTAGCTTTGTTAGCAAAGGTAGTTTCCGAATTGGTGGTAGATTTATAATCTAGTGTATTATACACTAGCCCCGTAGCCTTTTTCCCCAAACCGGTATTTTTTTATCCAAATCCTTAGTCAAACCAATAGGTAGGTTAGGTTGGTTAGGTAGCTTCAGATGCCCTAAGGGCAAACATTGCAGAAATAGGAGACTCCGTCGACTTTGTCTATAAAGGAGATTAATAACTATTAACAGTGTATGACTGAAACTAAAAACGAATGAAGAAGTGAAGAGGGCTTCTGGGATTTTTGCTTTGGACAAAATTAACTGCTATAAAATCCTACGATTGGTCAAATAATAAAATGGGAAAATCATGTAAGGAATAAATACGTCTGACATAAATTAAGAATAGGAAAAAACGCGACTGGAAATTACGCTACGTAAATAAATTTTAGGAAAACGATCTAACCAGCCGTACAAGTACTTAATAGTTTTTGTTACTTTAGATTTATTATGGAGACCAGAGGTACACCTGCCTCAGACAAATCGAATTGAAAAGGATAGACAGATAAATTACTTTGGTTTACGTTTACAGTTGGTACTGGCGGCAGCACTACTGTGTCAACAAATAGAATTACGTTTTACCAAGTTTTACCCTAATATTACTAGAGAAAACCAGCCAAGTGTGACTTGGACTCGCGCTCCGAGGGTTACCCAGACAAAACCGATCCGATAGCACTTCGGAAGTACTACTTCCCATTGGTCGAGAATCATAAAATTTGGCACGAAGCAAGGTCTCACAGACTTAATTTACTTGCGATTGCCGCATAGACAGACAGACATGCTATAAAGGTGACGTTTCTCCTTTAGAAGCACGAAACCCTAAAATCCTACTAATACTATTGTATAAACCTTTCATCTCAAAATTGTGACAATTGCTTAAAAAGTCGTACCTCGTTTGATTTGTAACTCTCACATTCGAGCAATGAACGGTTTCAGCCATTCATTCACTCAGTCATTCGTTTATTTCTTCTCTTTACCACAGCACTTTAGACATAGCACAATTACCACTCGACAACTTTTTTCTTTACTTGCCCACTGTTCGATCGCAATCGAATCACCGCTGGAAAGTGTCGAGAACACAAGTGTTGTGGCTCTACCCCGTATGATTACATTCCCAACTCGATTACGGCCGTTATGTTACGTTCCGGTAGTTTATGGATCATGATTGTTATGTTATGATCTTGTTATGACGGTTTATCGATTAATTTGGCTCCGAAAATGACGGATGGCAAGCCTGTAGCGAGTTGCGGCTTCGGGCTTGTATTTTTAGCGTAAGTTTGACTTAAACTCGCGACCTTATCGGCAAAATACATTGGATTAACTTATCTTATGTTGTATTTATTTTAGTTACGGTAACTATAACTGTTTTAGGCTACAACATGGCAAATTAGAAATAATACAAGTGATCCATACCACAATTCGTATCGTAGTTTTAGTATTAACTGTAGTGTAGTGGTACAGGCACATGACACGGAATGTCAAGGATCTAGGTTCGATTCCCGGGGTTAGATATCTGTGTATTTCTCTCGTTTAAGCCTTAAGGTGTTAACTGTATACGAAAACCCCCAGACAAGAGACAAAAGTTCACTAAACCCCACTTTTTCCGCCGGGTGTTACAATCGCGAACTTCAATAAAGATCAATTACCCCATTTTACGGGTGATTTGCCCCGAACTCTAAACAATGGCCGCCTGTTGCCGGCTTCGTGCGGCCCCGATCAGCCTCGTCAGATAAACCGACGGCTATACGCTATACTTATTCTCGGCACTATGGCTACATCTTGCTACAAAGGAAGGTGAATGAATACCTACTTAGAAATATTGCAGTACGACCGTACGCTCAGTCGGGCCGTACGCTCATCTTACATTAACATCATACACACATACAGCCTGTTTCCCGGAGGGGTAGGCAGAGACCACGGACTTCCTCTAGCTATGATCTTGACATACAACCTTTGCTTCCCTTACTCTCATAACATTATTCATACATGCTCTCCGTATTATTAACAAGAAAATTACATCAGTACTCAGTACACTTGATTCTTTCGATTTATAGAAAACCTTACTATAACGTGGTCGGTTTCAAAATGCTACACCGTGACTCCATACCACTATCGGGCATGGTTTTAGCTACTCTAGAAAAAAATGAAAAATATTTTCAATGTCCTGATTTTGGGGAAGACTCCAATCTAATAGGATACCGATGATACTAGATCTCTCCAGGTAGGCAGAGGGCCGAAGGACGAAGGAAGCGAATTGAAAGTTGTAAAAATTATGCATCCGATTTGAGAAACTTCGCGAGAGTGATGTAGAGCAGTGATGACGTCATCGGAGTATGACCGCTACACGATAATGTTGCAATGCGTAACGTACTTGTTGTTAATTGACTATCTTCAAAAACAATAAGCATGATTGGCAATTAAACCGACTGAAGGAGATACATTGAGGGCAGACAAAGCTGTCGAGGGGAAGGTAATAGAACGATGGATTGATACGCTGATAAGATAACGTCCCACGCAACTAAGGCACACTAAGGGACAGATTTACAGTTAAATGTATTTAATTACTCAACATTAAAATCACATTATAAAAATAAATATACATGTTTAAATACAAGGATCTTTGTTGAGATCGTCAAACTTTGTAACACAATACTTAAGAAATAAAATGATGAAATTAAAATGCAATTCCAAAATAATTTCCTCCAAAGGGTAGTCAAAGCAAAAATAAACTAATGTAATTAGGCCACGTATCCACCACACCTGTGGAGGCAGCTAGGCAGTACGCGAAGAAACAATTCACCAATAGAATAGTAACGCATTAGAGAAGCTATGAAGATTAATTAATCCTATTGGTGGAAACGCATCCTAATGCAGATATGTATGTCCACGTTCACACAGCTTTGCAAAAGTTTGCCCTAGAATAACAAAGTAAATAGAACCGAGAGAAAAGCGGTAGCGTTGCTTGAAAGTCTTTTATCTAAGTTCGCTTGTGGCGGTTGCGAACTTCTAAAATGAGGAATCCTTTTTCTTTCGTGTGCTGGCAATTTGCTCGCTGACAAGACACATGTAGGCACTGAAGTCGCAATGTATTTACGCATTTTTGTCAGCTTCGGGTTGACTTAGGCAAATAAATAACAATCTTCAAAAAATACTCCATATAACCCACTGTCTAACGGAGTAGCTGAAGGCACTGTCAAAACAATCAAGAAAAACATTGTTCCATCACAAGGCACTAACCTTTGCCGTGCAGCTGCTGTCTGTTCTCGGTGCCCTTGAGGCTCTCCGCGGTGTGGAGCAGCTCGTCCAGCTGGGGCTTCTTCTGCTCCAGCTCTCGCAGCACACCCTGGAAGAAGGTTCAGGTCAGTGGAAGAAAAGAGACATCCATGTACAAATGGCTCATTTAGAATCTCGCCTTGTACCTTGTCTTGCGCTTGTCTTTAGAGCGCGAGTGATAATATCACAGGCCTCAGCCTGCTGTCTGTACTGTCCGACCGTCCGTCCATCCATCGTTCAGAGGATTGTCTCTTTATAACCGTAATAATGAAATTTGCCAACAAGTAACAAAGATTTAATGAAATTATAAATTATTATTTTTTTTTTGTAAATGTGGTATTAAATACTTTACGGCGGCACGGAACCTCTTCGCATGCAAGTCCGACTCGCACTTGGCCTGTTTTTGTGTACCGTAAAATAATCGGCGGTTTAAAGCTAAACTTGTTATTGTAACGAAACTTGCTCACTACAAACGCTCCTTTAAAATAGAAATTGTAGTCAGGTGAAATAAACAGATCACTCACGTATGTCAGTCGAACATAGCACGGAATGTTTCGGACTAATGCGTGGTAATTCCTCTGGGACCACACGTTTCGGCGGTGAGTGGTCCTTTTATTAACCGACTTCAAAAAAAGGAGGAGGTTCTACGTTCCACTGTATGTATTTTTTTTTTATGTATGTTCATCGATTACTCCGTCAATTGTAGACCGATTTTCAATTTTTTTTTTTATTTGAAAGGGTATACTCCTGAGGTGGTCCCATTGTCACCAAGTCATGATCTGATGATGGGATCCCAGGGCAATCGAGGACAACCCTCAAATTTTACAGGCACGTACTATGTGTTTCATATATTTTCTAAGGTTATTCAAGTATTCGCGTCTGGTAGTCATCATCTCATGATGATGAGCTGATGATGGAAGGTACAACCCCTTAGCGGTTAGGAGTCGGAGGATAATTCTGAAAATGTTAAATCATTATTCGAAAGGGTATACTCCTGAGGTGGTCCCACTGTCACCAAGTCATGATCTGATGATTTTATAGGTACGTATCATGTGTTTCATATATTTTCTAAGGCTATTCAAGTATTTGCGTCCGGTAGTCATCATCTTATGTTGATGAGCTGATGATGGAAGGTACAACTCCTTAACGGTCAGGAGTTGGAGGATAATTCTGAAAATGTTAAATCAACGTAAAATTGTAAAATTAAAATATTTTAACAAAAAGTAAAACCGCCTTCAAAAAAACCTTCGAAAAGAAACGTAAAATAATCCTCTAAAATAATGATAAATAAATAAAATACAATAAAATGCGTTTATTTCGGACAACAGAAACGAAAGCCTAAAGTTTTATGGCCTAGCACTAAGCAGCAGATATATGAAGTCGGTGCTTCATTTAAAGAATATTCCGCTCGCACCGCACCGACTTCATATTTCTGCTGCTTAGTGCTAGGCCATAAAACTTTAGGCTTTCGTTTCTGTTGTCCGAAATAAACGCATTTTATTTTGTTTTATTTATTTATCATTATTTTAGAGGATTATTTTACGTTTTTTTTCGAAGGTTTTTTTTTGCAGGCGGTTTTACTTTTTTGTTAATTACACCATGATTGAATCACGGTAGTTTCATGTTAAATGTAGCAAACTTTGTTCAATTTTCAAAGTTCATCGGACCGTTTGTTACTGTCTGTTACGTGAAAGTATAAAAAACATTCTGTACACACATTTTACACAAACACGGAGTTTTTCAAGTTTGTTTCGGGTCGGGTCGTGCGAGTATTTTTGTCATAAAGTGGGTAAACTAAATTAAGAAGTTAGGGTTCCGCGCGTTCGCGAAGTTGAAGAGTCGTTAGGGGGGTAAGTGGTCGCCAGAATGTATTGGTACAGGCCCCGGGAGTGTAAGTGTGTGTTACACAAAGGTTACACAGGGTACCTATCTAACGTTTCTTTGGTGAGCGCATAGTGAGGCTCATTTGTAGACATGAGGTGCCCTGTCTCAACATAGGAGATAAAAATAACAAAAAAAATATGACTGACCTGGGGATTGAACTCGGATCTTAACCATTTCGTGTCACGTGTATTTACATTAAAATTAGTACTACACACACGCACTGTGTGAAATACCTCACAACGAGATGGCCGACACGCTTCATCTGAAGTAGTAAGCTCTCCCGGAAAAAATTGAAAAAAAAATACTAATGTTTTAAGGTTGTTTAAGATTATGATTATGACTTTATAGTAATGTAAAATATGCGCTCTCCAAAGTAGGTAATGTAAGATTATATCTATCACCATATAAGGTAAATGTCCCTGCGCCCGAATCTATCCCAATAGTTGGTACGGTCGAGGAAATTAATTCCTGACCCAACATGGAACCTTTTCACAGTACACGTCATAGTGACATCGCATAGCTTGACAAGGAAAATCGTTATGACGTTTACTATGAAAATGTTCTGTGGTGGGTCAGGAATTAATTTCCTCGACTGTACATTCTATCTTAATTATCATCATCACCAGCCTTTTTTACGTCCCGCTGCTGGGCACAAACCTCCTCTCACAATCAGGGCTTGGGCTATAGTTCCCACGCGGGCCAGGTGCGGATTGGGAACTTCACACTTGCTTTGCAGGAGTGTGCAGGTTTCCTCACGACGTTGTCCGTCACCGAAAAGCTCGTGATAAATTACATATGTTAGCAGTAAATGTGACAAGCACAGGGTGTCAATTATTGTAATTAACTGTCGATCAAGGACGTTTATCTTACATATATTATGTAAGTCTATAATCACAGATATATCTCCATCTCTTGAGCTGCTACATGGGATTTCAATCAGTTTCACTTCCGAGCTAACGGGTAATTAGTTCAGTGCCTTTGTGAGTTAGTGGCGAGTGGCCTGGTAGCAAGTGCCACTAAGCGGTAAGTGCTCGAGACAGCCAGTGGGCGGCCGGCTGGGTACCAACTACTGGAGCAAGTCACGGGGGCTACTACGATCGACTACTGAGCGAGAGCGATGCATTTGTGCGGGTCAGTGAGCAATGGTAGATAGAATTAATTGATAGTAAGTAATCAATATTCGACTACCAGATAGCCTTATAGTGGTCAGCTGACTATGAAGATTGAGGTCCCGGGTTCGATCCCCTGGAGGGCATATATTTGTAGGACGAATACGAATGTGTGTTCTTGGGTCTTGAATGTTTAGTATGGATAATATAAGTATGTTTATTCGTTGTCTAAGTATTGTCCCATGATATTGCAGGCTTGCTGCTGTTTTTTTTACTCTGAATACTTGTGCGTTAGGTTGCTGCATAGCGAGACTACTACCTTGTAAATGATAAATCTCGGAGAAGAAGACAAGATAATAATTATTATTTATGTAATCCTAGTAGTTAGATATATTACAATAATGCACCATATGGTTTTATATATACCGGACACTTTCCATACCCGGTCAAGACTGGTAGAAGAGAGTTCACGACCCTCAATGAAGTATTTGCTCTCGTACCGATGGCATTGATACAGAATCGTATAACTTTGGAACATCCCGACTATGGTCCCGCTAATTTATAACAAATTTAATTAAAACGAGCGCCGCGGCAGGTGCGCGGCGATCATTCAAACGGGTCATTTTAAAGTTACGCCGGTCGCGTATTATTGAATTAGATAAGGATGTTATTAATGTTAAAAAAGCACCTTTTGAATATAACCAGTATCAGTATGTGACGAGAACAAAATATCCTTTTTCATGTATAAAAATCCTATTCCAATCGGCGATCCATCTCCGAAAGTAAACTTAATTTTTGTCATGACATGCTTCGGCTCGTTCGTCACAGCTCTAATATAATAATCCACATTTTTGGCAGCCAAGCTTGTAGCGTTTTTTAACACATTCCGTGTCCAAGGGTAAACATTATTACCACGCTGTAAAGTCCCCGTGGGTCTAACTTAGTTCTACCAACATCTCCTACGTCGTAATTAAGCACCACATTACTTCCAAGCCACGTCAAAATATCTGTTGTACCGTTGCATACAGTCTACAGGTAAATAAGCTGAAGTAGCAAGACAGTGTGTTTGTCTGTGGCGACTTAACCCCGCCCGGGCATAGCTAATGTATGTTAACTATTCATCGCGATAATGTGCCGGAAGCGCCAGGGTCTGGCCAGCGACCAGGGACGGCCAGGAATGAGCCAGCAACTGGCAGGAGCGACAACAAGGTTCTCTATGTAACTTAACTAATTTTCGGGTCAAATCTTGCAAGTTAAATTTGACCCACTTCCAGTGGTCGGACTGATTTGAAATTTGGTATGTTCAAATTTTCAAATTCAAATTCAAATTCAAAATTTTATTCATCTAACAGGTAGTTGAATGCTCTTTTACACGTAATTTTTTTAAGTCTACCAGCGCTTTCGGAAAGACCATGATTGCCAAGAAGAATGCGCCGCAAGAAACTTGGCACAAAGTCATATTTTCTAAAACAAGTTACATTAGCTCTTACAATACGTAACCACAGACAAATTACACAAAGAAACCTCACTCTGTCATTAAAAGATTAAGAGAGAAAAAAAATACCGCATTTTAGAAACAAGTGTGAACAGTAATTATTAGAACAGCAAAACCAGAACACTTTACTTTACTGGCACGTTTTAATTGAGCTGGAGATGTATAGTACAGTTTACAAAAATACAGTCGGCAAAAATGCTTAAAAATTGAAACTGTAACAGAAAAATTTATAAAAAAACATTCTCCCAAACATTCATCGCCTCTGCTGGTAATTGACCATGTATTTTTTCATTTTTCCTTTTAATAAAAAAACTTTACAGGGTTGTTTACTCGGACTCTTTACTCTCAACCCCTGCCTGAATTCTTGACGGTTCAATAAAACGCACCTTGTACCTATATCAAATAAAAAAAAAAATTAAGGTCTTGCGTTATATGTGCCTTTTCTATCGCGCTAGCTAGACGTTCGATTTATAATACAAACAAATAACAATTTACAAAGGGAAGCAAAATAAATTTATTATTGAAAAAAAATCTACTTATACGTTTTAGGGATCGTTTAATAATGGCGTCACCAATCAAGTAATTTGCAGCGTTCAAGCGCCATTATGTGTTTTATATCGAAATGGCAGCGACAGGACTCGGATGTCGTACCACTTGATCCATCGGTATGTATAGGTCAACAGCCGCCTAACGCCCTTCATGTCATAATCTGAACCATTATTTTCCCATCGCAAACTCGCTCGTAATTCCTGTATTCCTATTATACTAGGATCGCACGCGGCCGCGCTCGTTAGCGGTCGGCGCGCGACTGCTCCCGGCCCGCACCCCCTCTATCGATCCCCCCTTCCAAGCACCGACATCCAACCACCACACGGAGACCCCCAACCCTCCCCCCACAACCGTAAAACCAGGACTTGAAGGAACAATGCGGGGACATTTGATAGATCAAGTTAAGCTGGTGATCCCTCGCCAGGTGGGAAGTCTTGCAATTTTTATAGCGGCCATGGTCCGGGAAACTGTTTTGTCTTAATAATTCGCAGGACAACGTTATTTTTATAATTTTACGGTGTTTTTGTTCGTCCGCCGATGTGGAAATGAACGCTTAACGGTGATTAAATTCGGATAAAAAAACCGGCCAACAGCAATTCGAGAAAAAGCCGGTGTCGATGTCGTATCAGAAGGTTAAAGAGTTGGCTCATAGGAGAGATGATTGGAAGACACTCCACCGACACATATTGGTCTTAAGTTTTATGATGATTATTATAAAACTACAAGTCTTTTTAGGGTTCCGTACCTCAAAAGGAAAAAAACGGAACCCTTATAGGATCACTTTGTTGTCCGTCTGTCTGTCTGTCTGTCTGTCAAGACCCTTTTTCTCTGGAACGCGTGGAGGTAGCATGCTGAAATTAATACCAAATACTCAAGCCTGCGGTCCCTTGAAGCTGTGAAAAAATCAACCTTCCAAGTGAACGCAATCAAAAGATACAGTCATTAAAAAGGTGGTTTCTATACAAATCGCCGTACTGAGAAAACCTAAAGGGTACTTCCAGTTGTCCTATAAACTTGAAATTTGTATGAAGGTTGCTCTTATAGCAAAACTACTCCAAAAAATCCCAAAATCTTAAATTTTTATGTCTGTCTGTAGATTTGGCAGACCAATATAAGTTGACCCCACACTGCGTACATTTTGCTTAGGAGCAGGGCTCTGCTAACACTGGACTTCTTAAAACACTGGGGAAAAGCGTTAAAATGTTTCTACGGAACCCTCGTGCGCGAGTCCGCCTCGCACTTAGCCGGTTTTTTTTTTGTGGAAAACAATAAGTATTTACTCGCGATTACAGCAAAATTGTGAAGAAGAATACTTTATAAGAAATAGGTTTTTTTTTTGTGGAAAACATTACTCGCGGTTACAGCAACATTGTGAAGAAGAATACTTTATAAGAAATACTATAAGACGCTTACCTACTTCAAAATGCATTAAAAGCAAGAATTGTAATCTTTCCGTGCAAACTCGCCGCTCGTTAAGCCGCAATAGTTGCCGCGGCCGCGCAAGATGATTTACTTCAGAGACAAATTATTCGTTTCCAGATTAAATTCATTAATTTTCCACGAATTAATGGTTACGTCGATTTCAATTTACATTGAGGTTATTTTGCAAAAGGGTTGTATTTTCTGTGGTAATACTAATAAGTTAAAATAAAGAATTAACTCCACGCAATGTTATTATAGGCCTGATGATTTTGTTCGTTGAAAATGATGACACCATAGTTGAGATATTCAATACAAACTTCATAGTAACATTCGCATTCCAGAATGGAGTCCGTCCATGTTTCTACTTTTAATTATAATTTTCAGTATCTTACTGAAACACCATCATTGCATCATTGTCACATAAATGGCGTTTACACTGTATAATGTGAAAAACGAGCTGAGATTTGAATTCCTGGAAAAAATCAACATCCTCGCCAGAGCTAATTGTGGGGTAGCGGAATGGCACATTGCACGGAATGCCAAGGATCTGGGTTCGGTTCCCGGGGTTAGCTTTATTTTACTGTGTATTCATGTTTCTGTGTATATTTAAAATTAAAAATACAGTAATTAATATTAATGGGATAACCAAAAAAAAAATGGAGGAAAATATATAAAGATACTCCATCGTGAATCGCGGTAAGAAACGGGTTCAAAGCCGTATTTTAATGTATCATAATAAAGCGAAAATCTAATTTTACAATGTAAAAAATGTACATTTTACAATTCGTTTTTTCACGATCTAGCATAAAATAAATTACACGTACAATTTTGCATTAAATAAACAGAGATTACATGCCGCGTCTCACGACGGTTCTGCTTTTCATCCATTATTCCCCGCAACGGTTCCCAGCTCCCCACGTCAGCTGCCGGCGGCCGTTCCGGCAGCACTGACAGGTAGCGGCCGCAGCCACGTGCCGGGCCGGCGCGTTGCCCGGCAACCGGCGCCGGCCCGCCGCCCCTTGCCGTAGGGGTGGTGAGAGTCGATAGGGGCATCGATACGGATGAAAAAATGAGCAACCAGATGATGTAAATAAAGTAGTTTAGTTACGCACTATTAGAGTGCTTGTGTATATTTTACCTACATTATACGTTTACTGCTATCACTGTCTAGGTACTTATTCCACATAATCTCTATTTGACACATAATACATCTTAAGTCCCCTATAATGCGTTCAGAAACCGTAGGTAATTAACCAGCATTACGACAGTCAGTTTTCATATTCAAAAAGCAACAAGATTTAAAAATAGGCCTCAATTAAAATAAAAAATATCGATACTAAATGTCAGCTCGGTGTGTTTGTCCATGATTTTTAAAAAAACAGTCCATTCCAACAGTTGACAAGTATGTCAATACTTGTTATGCCTTCGGCTTCTGAACCCATCTTAATGTACCTACTTATAATAAGTAATATGTGTGTAGATAAACTAATACATGCAACTCTACATAAATTAAGGCTTAAAGCACTCGTGTGATCTTATTATGAAACGAGGTGAAGTCGATACGGTTTAGTCGACAATAGCCAGCTGTAACATACTTTTTTTTCAAAAGATTATAAAAAAATATATATTTTGATTTGGAGTATGTGAAAGAAGGTAAAATTCTTAACGTGTTGCGGGAAATCTTTCACAAGCAATCATAAGCAGCAGTTGAACTAAATATTATGCCTGTGCAATGAGCAACGATAGTTCAAACTTGTAACAGTTGTAACGCAAAGTTGTTTTAAGAATAAAATTTACTTACAATTTAACATATCTAAGTCTAAGATGTAACTTTAGAAAAATAAAATATAATAATCTATCGACTCGACCCCATCCCTAAGATCCGCGCAGGCGCGGTGCACCCCTCGAGATGTTATAAAGCGGCTCCAGAGGGGGTGAGCAGCAGTCGCCACCTGCGAGCCAAGGTGCGAGGAGCAAGGAGGCACACCTCTAGGTATTTAGAGGGGATGAAATAAATCACGAAGTCTTGAAAATATCAATGAATTAATTTATCTGACCAAAGACAGCCATGCAAAACTGCTAAAACAAAAAAATTACAATAGTTCAGGCTTTACAATGCCAATGATTCCGACCGATTTTTTTTATTTATCACTCCTCGTTCTTTTAAACACGATTTCATTTAATGCAAAGTGCACGAGAAAAAACACAATGATGATTAAGATCAGAATCACATATATGAATTCAGAAATAGCAGTCTGAAATCTTATTTCTGTTAATTTATTTTCAGCGCCATCTATGAGAAACTCAGTGAACCACTATTGAATGAAGCTACCTCACTGAAGGCAGCCAGCGGCCGCGGTAGTTCACAATCCGGACGCAGTTCATTGTCTACAAAGTTCGGCCACGTGGCAAAGTTCACGACTTTGTAGAAAAGTTGCTAAGCTACGGTGCAAGTTCGTTTGCAAGGTGACGGGTTAGTAGTGAGTAATGGTGCTAGTTCTCGACGAGTTAACAGGGTTTTGGTGGATTAGCGTACTCTACTGATACTGAAGCAACTAGTAGTTCGCAATCGTCTTCCAATGGGCGTTACTGTAAGTTTAAATTAACAATTTGAACTTTGCATGACAACTGCCTGTTTTTTTTTTCAATACTTAATTACAAAATTGGAAAATCGCTAAGACACATAAAAACCCACAGCCTATAACATGCCAATGTTCATAAACTTACCTACTAACATAAGAATAAATAATAACATAGTAGAACCGAAACTCCTGCTCCGGACGGGCTCAAGGTCACGATATTAGAGTATTCGTTAAACAGACTACTCAGTCAGACTGTCACGGCCGGCGTCGCCGCACGCGCGTTTGGTTGTTTATAATTTGGTTGTTATAGTTTTACGTGAGCCTGTGTATTTTATTTTATATTTGTGGATAAGTAATACTTACTTAAATCATCTTAAATGGATTCATTTGGTATGGCACTTATAATAACTTCTTATTTAGAAGTGTCTATAATATGTAGACCTTCGTAATGATTTATAAATCTCATATTTTGTAAAACTAGAATAAAAATAATGATTTCAGAGTAAAGTAAAACTTATATTTTAGCGATATTATCTTTAGACGTAAGTAACATTTAACAGCAACCAACCCTAACAACACGCCTTGACGACAGACGGGTGTAACGACGTGAAGGGGGCAGTAGTTACCTAATGGCGGCGTTTTGGACTCGGTCAAAAGAAATTCCGTTGTGCTATGTTATTATTTATTCTTATGCTACTAACACCATGGACTTTACAAAATTCACGAAAAATGTGTCCCAGGGTCCCAGTACATACAACACGGCAATTTTTGATGACAGCCGTACGTCATAGCGCTGTCGTTTAGCGAAACTAAGACTGACTGACGCTCGATTAGTGGTCTTTTTTGCAAATTAGTGGTCATTTCTTTTGATTTGGACGTTTTCTAGCGCTTAGCTGAAGCCCATGGTGATGATAAGTCAATTTTTTACAGTACGTATGTAAAGTACAAACGTTTTTATCTTAAGATTGAAATTGTTGCCCCGTCGAAAATGTTGAAGAAGGAAAACAGACATATTGTATGTTGTATTTCTTGCCAGTTATTCAGCCGCTGCTCGCTTCGACGGATATGACTGACACAGTTTTAAGGCACATCACTACGATACGTGGATACGTGAACCCCGCGAGGCAGTAGGTGGGATTAGTTATCGCCGATCCCCAAATATTGGGGGATCAAAGGTTTGTGTTGGCTTTAATGCCGCAATAAACAAACAGGAGGAATAACTAGTAACCGGGCGCGATCGGGGATCGATGCGGAGTGGAGTGGCTCCCTCGATTACATGTAGGTATAAAGGCTACGTCTGTTATTATTATTCAACCGAAGGTCTTTCTAAAGGTTGAACAGGATTTCCAATAGCCTACAAAACAAAAAAAAAGTGTTGAAACAAAAATTTAAAAAAAAACCTAATCTAACTTGCTCTAAACCTAAAACTCTGAGGCAACGCCGCCAGCCTTTCGTGCACCTTGCCCCGAGGTAGCGGCCTCGAAGACGTTTTTCATTTTAGGTTCTAGATTCAAGTTTTATTATTATTCGTTTTGTTTTTGCTTGTTTTGTTGTAATAAATAATTCTATAGAAATAAAAATAAACTATTATTTTACTAAATGTCGTCCAGATCATTGCCATTGAGCAGGGTGCCCATAAGGCTAGCTGCATTCCTCGTTGCATGGCCATGCTGACACGTCGGCCGAGGATAGAGCCAGCCCTGTGGTCACCTAATTCGCAGATTCTTACTGTAGAAAAAATCGAGGTGGTGGCGGCGTCGCTATCCTGACTCAAAACGATTTAGATTGCATACCAAGAACAGACATCACCGAGATGTCAATAGAATAAGTCTTAGAAGTATGTGCTAGCGAACTACCTCATAGCAATATATTATTAATCGTTATGTATTGGAATAGAAAACAAGAAGAGATATTTTATGATCAGTTAAACAAGATATTAAATTATATAAATAACAAATATTCTAAGTATAAAATTGTTATAGGCGGAGATTTTAACATTGATGTAATCAAAAACAATCCTAAAACGAGACAGTTCCTAGACCTCATGAGCGGGTATAACTTTACACAACACATAACACAACCTACACATACATTACAAATTTTCAAGTGAGAAAAATATGTGCTAAAGTAGAGGAACTAGGTTTCTTTGACCATAGTGGCACAATATTAAAAATTAAACTACCACAAGTGCCCTCACACCAAATCGAGTGGAAAACTCAAAAAAGACTATTTAATCACACAAATATTGAAAAATTTAAAACACACTTAAAATCAATAGACTGGAATAAAACTCTAAATGAAAAACAAAACATTAATGAAAAATATGAACTTTTTAACAATAAACTAATAGATATTTTAAACGAATGCATACCTAGGAGACAAGTAAAACTTAAAAATAAATGTAAAAAAAGCTGGTTAACGGTGGGTATAAAGCTTTCATACAAAAATAAAAGGTTGCTGAAAATACTGGCATTTAAGTCTAATAATCCAATACTTAAACAAAATTATAAACAATATGAAAAGATTTTGAAAAAAACCATAAATACAGCACAAAAGTTGAATTACATAAATAAACTAAATAAAAGTAGTAACAAGGTAAAAACTATGTGGAATATCATAAAAGAACGTACAAATAAAAAACAAAAAAATACAAACGTAACATAAAGTTACAAATAAATAACACATTATCTTCGGACCCTAAATTGGTAGTCAACACTTTTAATAATTTCTTCGCACAAATCGGCGCGAGCGACAGCGGGTGCGCGCCCCCGCGCGGCCGGCCCGTCATGCATCCCACGCAAAACTCCATGTTCCGCGCTCCAGTCACAGTTAAAGAAATACATAACTACATCAAAACTCTGAAAAACAAAAACAGTCACGGAATAGACGAGCTTCCACCCTCCTTGATAAGACAGTGCGCTGATCAATTGGCCTTACCGTTCACCATACTTGTAAACCAGTCTTTTAACGAAGGCGTATTTCCAGATTTTTTAAAGAAAGCCATAATTAAACCTATCCACAAGAAAAATACTAAAACGGATCCAAATAATTATCGCCCCCTAGCTCTTCTACCCACAGCCTCCAAAATATTTGAGAAAGCAATGTGCCATCGCGTCTTTACCTTTTGTGAGAAGTTTAAAATTTTTGATGAATGCCAAAATGGATTTCGAAAAAATCGTTCAACTACCCTAGCAGGCCATAAATATATCCAAGAAATATTAAAAGCCATAAACAATAAATAAATACGCTGTAGGGATATTATTAGATATGACGAAAGCATATGATAGGGTCCAATACGGTATACTGTTGAATAAACTACATGGAATAGGAATACGTGGAGTAGCTCAGAATTGGTTTGCCTCTTAATTAAAAGATCGGGAGCAGTTAATAGCAGCAAATAGAATATTTTGATTATGAATCAGGTGATATTAAAAAAATTCGTTCCGAAAGTAAACTAATAAATGCATCTATTCCACAAGGTAGTGTGATTGGCTGTCTCTTTTTTTTAATTTATATTAATGATCTCCCAAAAATTATGAATGAGCCGTGTACTTTATTTACTGTTGACATCTCTCTCCTCACAACATATCAAAACAATTTAAATTTAACGAACACATTGAACTCTATATTCGAAAAAACTACTGATTGGATGAATGACCACAACCTGCAAATTAACTGTACAAAAAAAAATAATGACCTACTATCCGCATCAAAAAACTCCGCTACAAATTAATTTCTCATATATAAAAATATAAAATTAGAAATGGTTAACGAATTTAGCTTACTCGGACTAGTTGTAGATACTCATCTGAATTGGAAGTCGCATATTAAAAAGATAAGAGGTAAACTATCTTGTTTCGCGTACGCACTCCGAGAGATTAAAAAATCAACAGACCTACACGCTGCACTTGCTACCTATTACGCCTATGCCCACGCGTGGCTCAGCTACGGCATCATCCTATGGGGCAATAGTACAGATGCGCCAACACTCTTTACAGCACAAAAAAAACTCATCCGGGTCTTAGTAAATATTTCCAATACCGATAGCTGCAAGCCTCACTGTCAACGACTTAGTATTTTAACAGTACCATGCATATACATTTTGGAAATGAGTAAATTTGTCCATAAAAACCCAGACTCCTATACACAGCGAGATGATTTACAAACTACTTACTCACTACGCCACAGGAACAAATTAATACTGCCAGCATCCTACCTTAAAATACATTCCAAAGGGACTCACGCCATGTCAGTAAAAATTCATAATAAATTGCCTGAACACATAAAAATAGAACAAAACGAGAAAAAAATCATAAAACTGATAAAAGACTTTTTAATCGAAAAGTGCTACTATACTATAGATGAGTACCTAGAGTAATAGCATAGTAATAATAGTTATATACCTACATTAATTAATACGATCTCAATAATAGATTACACCTATATAATAGTAGTATGATATGTTGAAGTATAAATAAATGAAAATAATCGTTTTATTGATTATTTTTGTTTTTATATTTATGAAACATTCATAGTATGAAATTCAACATACAATGACAATGCAAAGAAAAATCCGTTAAGCAGCTGGACCAGCTGCTTAACGGATTTTTCTTTGCATTGTCATTGTATGTTGAAGTATAAATACTTATATTAATTGATTTAAGTTCTAATTGTGATGTTTGTATTGAGATAAACATAATAAGCTGTTAATTTTTTTAATAGATTTATAATTTCCCGTTATAATAGCTTTACATTTTTGTGTTCATATTGCTGCGCCCCAACAGGGTAAAATTTTATACATAACTTGTAAAATTTTGCAATAAATAAATGAATACTGAATACACCTGCGGATCGCGCTAGTTTACGTTTTAACATTTTAAAAAGCTTTATTGGTATCCGATAATTTTACAGACAAACATTTCACAACTGATTCGTTTCGCAAAATGTTCATTTCACAACCCGCTTTTTTTAACTGTAAGTGTTTCAGGATTTATTTCAAGATCATTTTGTAGAACCCTATAGGTTAGGTTAGGTTTGTTTTATAAAAATCCTGAAATATGCTCACAGGCAAAATTAATCGCCCACCGTTTTTTCCTTGATTAATGTAAAAACTGTTATTTAAATAAAGAATACTTTTACGATAAATAATAAAAATAGAGTGGCGTTTAATTGTGCCTGTGAATACATATATTTACAGTTTCAGAAAAAAAATACGGATTACGAAATTGTCATTTTGCGAAACGAATCAATTGTGAAACGTTTGTCGGTAATTCGTAATTCTAAAATTTTTAATGACCCTTTTAACCTCACAACTTTATCCGTTTGACTCATAATGCATGATTAATCCACCGCTTGTACTTGTACTTTAATTCTTCTTTCAATATGCAGGGGTTCGATCCCTTTCGCCGCCTGACCGATCCAGCGCACCCGCTCATTACTCTGCCCGGCGCGCGCGCCGCCCGCATACTAACCAGGAAGGAACCAAGGTTAACAAGCAAGGCATTCTCTCGCAACTTCCTCAGTACCCCGAGCACGAATATTAGAATCCCACGTAACGCAATCGAGTTGTAACGTTATCGAGAAAATTTGTACGACGTTTGGAACAGCGCGTTACTACCCGAGCACGAACATTCGAATCCTACGTAGCGTAATCGATTACGCTACGTAGGATTCGAATGTTCGTGCTCAGGGTACGTGCTCCTTTTGCGACAGATGGAATACGAAAGAGACGCGCTATTAGAGGTGAATGTATCAAGAATAGTACAGGAGCCTGTGAAAATACCTTTCGAAAAACTACCATGTTTTTGTACGCCATACACGAGGTAAGCGAGCAAGTGAGTCACCTGATGGTGAGTGATCATGATCACCACTGCCCAATTGCCCATAGACGCCCGCAACTCCGGAGGGATAGCAGATGCGTTGCCAACCTAGAGGGCTAGGATGAAATGCCTCTTGTGCCTATGATTACCTCGGCTGTCTTTAACTTTCCACACAGGAACACATCTGTGCATACACACCCTGTGTTCATCATCAGCCTATTTATGTCCCAAAGCTGGGCACAGGCCTCCTCCTAGAACGAGAGGGCTTGGGCTACAGTTCCGACGAGGGCCTAGTGCGGATTGAGAACTGCACACACACCATTGAATTGCTTCGCAAGAGTGTGCAGGTTTCCTCACTCAAAACTCCTTCACCGAAAAGCTCATGATAAATTACAAATGTAATTTCGCACATAAGTTCCGAAAAACTCAGAGGTGCGAGTCGGGGTTTGAACCCACGACCCTCTGTTTGAGAAGCCATAGGTCAAATTACTAGGCTATCACGATTTTATTAGCACCCGTAAGTATATTGTTTGACCGCGACTCGGCAAACGTAGTGTAGAACGTCCCCTGGCCAGGTGGGATGACAATTTGCGAAAGCATGCAGGCAGAATGCTGGATGCGGCGAGATGAAGACAGGGCGCTATGGCGCTCATTAGGAGAGGCCTATGTCCAGCAGTGAATTAGAATAAGCTGATGATGATGATGATGATGATGATGATGATGCTGATATTGCTTGTACAATACAGAGTTATACACATTTACATACACGTTAGTTACGACCGTAATGAGTGAGGCTATCCCTCGGCTACGTATAGAAAGAAAAACACAAAAAATCCGAAATTAGCTTTTCCATTGAGAAAATAGAATTAGCAGACAAACCTAGCCCGCGGGAGCGGCCCTCATTCAATATCTCGGCTACACTCCCCTTAATTAATACCGCGTTCGACTAAAGTGGGCCTTACGAGCTTCTGATAAGGTGAAATTTGGATTGACGTCGGCGAGGTTAAAATCGAGATTTGGAGTGACATTAATTCGGTTTTTCATTAGTTTTGTTTAGATGTAGGTGTCTAAACTGCCACTAAATGGCCACTTCGGAAAATGACACCCACTGGCCACCAATTTTTTACGGACTTCAAAAAAGGAGGAGGTTCTACGTTCCACTGTATGTATGTTTTTTTTTTACTGAATATCAGTAAATACTTCCATTATGCTCATGGTAGCAGTTCTGGATCTATACATTCTATTTCAATTACATATTATCAACATTTCATTCTCTTATAAAGTGGCCAGTTACTAGAGGTGGTGACCAGTAATAAGCAATTTATACATATGAGGTTTTGTCACACAAACGTCGGATCAGCGTACGAAATCTTAACACCCGCATATCTAACCTGAATACAGTCGAATTGACCGACCCTGACATTTCAAGCAATACGTAATCTAGATATACGGATGCTCGTGGCGTCTGGATAGGTAGATACACAGATGTCAATGCAGCGGCTGCTGCAGGTATGGTCAACGGGCACAATCGCACCACTACGGATGCACCGGTATCAACACACGGACACAGGTATCAACATGAGTACATAGGTATCAACCCATTTACGGGAGCGTTATACCTAAACATGAGATTTGTCTAAAAAGCTTACCCTAAACAAGAAATGCCGATGAAGGAGTATGCCTGAAATGTGAAATTGACTAAGAAGCCATTTGCTTAAACTCGAATTACCTGTTAAAGTAGTATGCCTGAAATACAGGTGTTTAGGTAATTCGATCAAAAAGGGTATCAACATGGGTACACATCCACCAATACAGATACACGGGTATTGACACGGATGCACGGGTATTGACTCGGATGCCCGGGTATTGACACAGATACACGGGTATTGACACAGATACATGGGTATTGGCATTAGTTGTAATGTTTTGTTTTAATTTTTATATGTACTTTTTTGCATTGTGAGTTGTTTATTTTTAAATTTTATAGCGCATTGGCTTTGCTGTAATGCTGTAAAATTGTTTTGATAATAAATAAAAAAATAAAATAAATAAAATTGGCACAGATACCCGGGGTATTGACACAGATACACGGGTATTGACACAGATACACGGGTATCGACACAGATACACGGGTATTGACACGGATGCACGCGTGTCCGGGCTGCAGCACGTACCTTCTGCTTGTCGAGCTGGTGCAGGATGTCGTCCACGTCGCCGACGGCCACGGCCTGCGCGCGCAGCATCTCCTCCTCGCACGACACCCACTCGCGGATCTGCACACACAAACACACCGTACAATACCAGTCCACCAGTATCCTTGACAAGGTTTTCCCTCCTTAACCAGGTAAGATTGAACACTGGAAGCGATCTTTGTGTATTTTTTGTGCCATAAAGAATTTGAACATCCACATTACGTACTTTCATTGAGCAGTGTATACATTTGCACACACTTTGTTATAAAGTATTGCAACCTAATGAGAAGGTAGGCTATTGTAGATTGTAACCTCTTTCCCAAGAGTTCCACAGTTATAGCGGTCTAGCGAGCACCGACACCTGCACTCCTCACACACATGAGGAAGGTACATACTTCACAAAGTCGCAAACCCTCACGATGTTGTATGCTTGCCTATTGAGTGTCTTTCCCCTTACATTTCCTAGTTGTAATCAGCTGCAGTATCCGTCTTAGTTTAATTGAAAATTGACGCTAAATGACATTACATAAGTAAATCTTTGGTAGGTCACTTCCGTCGCGCGAATCGGTATCTCATAAAAAGTAGTCGTTTGATCTTCATTTGTTTCTCGCGTTACTGAAACTTTATGATTATTACGCCTCAAAGGCCCCACGAAATGTCAGGCTCCAGCCTACCGCTCTAACTTTTGTAAAATAATACACACAGCGTAGACCCTATCCAATTCCATAAGCTCCAAAACGGAACAGCCACGACCAAACGCGACCGATAACGCGGAGAGCAACTTTTTTGTACATTGCGTGTCAATACGGTTACCCGTTGTTCGGTGATCGTCATGACCGAGCAATGAACATACAGTTCTGGTTGTTGGTCGTGGCCGGGTCATGAAGCCGGCCATTCGTTGAGCTCCGAGGGCGCGCTGGTAAAACCGGCCATTCGCGAGGGTTCGTGGGACGCGGTGCGAACGCCGAACACTGATTTACAGACCTCGCTAGCCGACACACGGGGGATTACTTGGACGAAAACGCAGCTGTTGTGAGTTTGCAGAGGGTCGAGCATGACTTTTCGTATCCTGCGTAACGTTACGGTTATCGTATCGAGATCAAGAAACCTCATACTCAATTTTTGTTCCAAATACGCTCACGGGCGGGCGCTGTTCCAAACGTCATACAAAGTACAAACTCGATAACGTTTACTATTCGATTTTACGTGACGCAGGATCCGAAAAGTCGTGCTCGACCCTCAGTAAAACAAAACAATGCAGGTCAAAATTCATACTTATCTCTTAATGAATTTCGATTCCCTTGAAATGCTACATAAATATACCCTGACAGCCATATGAAAACTCAGTAACTACATTCAACGGTAGCCAATTTTATTAGCTGATGTCTGGTCACTCCCCAAACGAAAAAACAAATCTGATAAGCTTCAAACGACCACTTAAATACAACTGAGCTGATCACGTCTGCCTTATACATCAATATGTATTGGCGCAAATCACTACCTATTTATTCCCGCGGGATGACCATTAAGAGGCAGCACGAAAAAAAGATGGCAGGATGACTTGGACGCATATCAAAAAGAGAGTCATTATTAAGAGGGACGAGTGGCGAAAAAAAGGAGACGCCTTTGCCCAGACTCCGAGAAAAAAAAACCGGTGGCTTATTAAACGCTCGCAAACGTGCCCGTTCGATTTCTACCTCTCGTATGTTTCTCGTATATTACCGAAGAAATATAACAGGGAGCGGCAGCTCCCGTGATCGCTGGTCGTTTGCCGCCTCCCGCCGCCGACCTGATACCACCTTTATTTTTATAAGGCCGACTGAGGGTCCTGTTATTGCTATGAACCTTGGATTTGAATTCTATTTAAGCCCATACGTAAGCATTGGGGCGTGTTGCTCTCAAAAAGGCCTTTGGTGCGTTTTATTTCGTGAAAAAGTACCTATTTTAGAGCATACGAATGCCTACTATCAAATCTATATCTTAAAACAGTATAGCTACTGACTATCTGACTGAAACTATGTAGGTACGTGGTAACTTAGGTACCTTGTGAGTGTATAGAGGCACTAAGAGAATCTGTTTTAAATTCCCTCGGGATAGGCAACTAGCCAACAGATTTTTTATTCTTTTTTGATGAATAACTAACGTAAACTATAAAATCCATCCATATCTGCAGAGTGTGGTGTAAGACTGACAAACAAAAATTAGTCAGGTTAGTTCCTCTGCGAGCAGAACAAGAAATCAAATGGAGCCTTCCAGACGACTGAACCCAAACACCGTTAAATTATCCCAAACCAGTGGAAAACGGCATCAATGAGTCTTTCTAAAAATAGAAGCCTTTCTTCTATACCTTCTTGGTACCTCTCGAGCCAGGGTAAGAGACTGTTCCTATTCATCACCAAAATGCGGTGATCCAGTTGACAGTAATCGTCTCAGCTCGGTCCGCCCTCGACAAATCCTTTCAATTATTTGCAAGGACCCGCTGACCACAGGGGAGGCAACTTACAGCACGCCTAAAGTTTTTACTGTACTAGAATTGTATTAAAGGCATAGCAAAGATTCTTATTTACTGTTTTTGTGACATTTGACATTGTCAGAGACCAGATTTGTTCTCAGCATACACTGTGCCATTTGCAGATATCACTCTTATCGTGTTTGAATTTGAAAGCATCAGATTCTAGTGTATTGCGAAACAATTTCTCATAGGTGCCCAGTAATTCTGTCACTAAAATGAAAGAAATTAAAAGTACGAAATGGAACAAGAATCATCGAGGTTTGAGAGGAATCTCGATTTGAAAAAAGTCCGGTTTCGAAAGTCTATTTTAAACAAAAGAATCTGTAACGAAGGAACACCTCACTGTACTCGTGTTTAGTTCGATGGCCAATTGACCGTACATTTCAGTCCTGCTGGCCAACACGCCGCTCGTACCTCGTTACGCCCTTCAGTGCCCTGAGCACGACTTGTCGAATCCTGCGTCACGTAAAATCGAATAGTAAACTATAACGAGTTTGTATGACGTTTGGAACAGCGCCCGCCCGTGAGCGTATGGAACAAAAATTTAATATGAGATTTCTCGATCTCGATACGATAACCGTAACGTAACGCAGGATTCGACAAGTCGTGCTTAGGGCACAGGACGCCTCATTAACAGCTCAATTGAATCTGTACTCTCGCACCTCGCGGGCTGCGGGGCGGCCTGTCCTTCAGCCCTCACAGGTCAGTGGCTCTGTTTGGAAAACTGGAAAGGGGTCGGCAGGTTTGTTGACGCATCGGTACCAACGGTCGACTTAATCCGTGCTCGTGAAAAGAGTATTCGTTTGGTGGATTAAGTAAACTCGAAAATGATCCGAGTAAGCTGGCTTTAGCAAATAAACCGTGTTTAATTGTCTTTACGCTATGCACGTTGTAAATATAGTTGTCAGCAAGGCGGTAATCCGAGAGGAGTACAGAGCGCGCCGCTCATAAGGGATGAGCATGACATTTAAAAGTTCTATGTTGTACTGATGTCTATAAACTACGTATTTCGCTAATTGGGAATTACGAATCGTTGAAAGGTGCACGTCGAGGGTTACAAGGATATCAGTAAACCAATATGTAGTTAACAAAAGATTCCTCCACAAGGGAAATGTAACAGCCAGTCATCAATGTTCCGGGAAGAGATTGCTCGGAGGGCTTTAACTAGAAATCCCTAAAAACCAAAAAAAGTCTGAAAGTATATTTTTATGACATCATTCGCCCAACTCGACGAGCTAAATTTCTACACGAGCGTAAAACAAAGTCGACAAAAAATATATTACGCGGGAAGAGTTTTACAAAAAGCATAAAGCCGTTGTTTCTAATGGGGCAAGTAATCCTTCGGCAGTTACAGCATTACCTGCCTTTTGATTTCGTAGCCCGGTTATTGCGTTAATAAAATTTGATGTTTCCCCGAGAGGCGCGCGACGCGGCCCACGCGGCCGGAATACGCAATAACGCATTCTTCTAATGCGAAAACTTTACTTCGGCGAGTGAAAGACACACTTCTCCGTTGCGTTTTATCTAATAAATATCTTTTGCCGTCTTCTAACATGTAAGTCACTTAGTGTCTGGAACTGAACAGGAACTCGCGAGACGGGACGTGGTGCGCTGTGCTTGTGAATTTATATTACGTTGCGATCTGACATGCTGTCTGAGAACACAGTATGAGATACAGCGAGCCGTCTAACTTGTCAAGTTCGCAAAGCAACTGGTGCTTGTTTCACTAAGTATGTAAGCAATTCGTTTAGGTAATCCTTAAAGCACACCCAAATGACTAACAGCGAGATCATTTTGTAAGCATACGTATTCCCAGCGTTCATGCTCAGTGTGCTTGAGGTATCTCGATTACCTACATTTACAGCTGTCATTGTGTTTCTGTCGCAAAATCGCCGCGGCCATAAGGCTAAATAGGTACAACTAATCATCCTAAAACGGTCTGTAACCTAATTGTAGTTCCATTGTCCGTATTGGGTCCACTCCTCGCAAGACACTTTTGTAATTGATTCCCTGTTTGCGCGCAGCCGACGTGCGCGGACTGCGGGATGCCGACGTGAGCGGGGTGCCAAGGCCGCGGGCTCACCTGTGGAGCCCTGGCTTCCGAGAAAGTATAGTCTCGGGGTGGCAGTGGCAGGGTGGCAGTTCAATTAACGATTTATTTTTATGATGCCGTAGGTTTGGCACTTGGTAGATGTTGTTAGAGAAAATGAAGAAAAAAAGTCTCAAAAAATATGATTTCTGTTACGCAGCGATAGGAACTCGTCAAGTTTTTGGTACGAGGTGGTGGTGGTAAGTTTTTGTGGTTTGGTGCTAATTAAATGATTGAATAACTTAAAAAAATTAGCCATAAGTATTAAAATTATATTCTGACACTTGTTAGTACAGGGTACTTGGCATAGACAACAAAATAATCTAGCAGGTTCTTTTGCTACTACCTAACATGAACTAGGTACCGTTTGTAACGGTGATATATGTGTACTGACCTGTGACACGGTGGTGTCAAAGTGCGCGAGCAGCACGGCCGGCGACTGCTGCGACTGCGCAGAGCGCCGCCGCGCCGACGCGCGCCCGCTCCAATCTAAAACAACAGACATTCTCCACTATTTACGTGCTTAGAACACATTTTTGCAGATCTGTAATTATGTTCTTTGTGAGTCGACAACCCATGAGGTGAGAAGTTTCACTCTGATGTTGCAAAATTTTATAGGCAGCGGTCACCAATAGATTCATACATTCTCAGGGCGTGGGAATTATATAGACTCTTCGTAGCACGAGCCCAACCCTGCAGTGGTAATCTGAGAGCCAACTGAAGCTTAAAGTCTAATATGTTTTGTGGATAATAAGAACTTAGAAACTGAGTTTATTTTGATCCCTGACTGTACGTGTACGCTAGGGGCTAGTGAGCTGTACCCCGAGCACGAATATTTGAATCCTACGTAACGTTTGATTGAGTGGTAACGTTATCGTATCACCGTCGAGAAAATTCATACTAAATTTTAATAACAAATACGATCACGGGGACAGCGGACAGCACCCCAATCCATCATATTTTTTCTCGATAACATTACTAGTCGATTACGTTACGTAGGATTCCAATAATCGTGCTCGGGGCACCGCTGGCTGGTGACAACGAGGTCAGTAAGCTGCTCTAATCACCCCAACAGACAATGTTAGTAATGTAGTCAAGTATCGAGTACAATGCGCGTTGCATAACGACTTTAAGTTTCGCGTTTTATTGTAAACGCGTATACGCGCTACTCGACTACTTTACCATCATAGTCCGTACCGGGCTCGGCATGATCCGGAGGCCCGAGTACGAATATTCGAAACCTGCGTCACGTAAAATCGAATAGTAAATGTTATCGAGTTTGTATGATTTGGAACAGCGCCCGCCCGTGAGCGCATTTGGAACTAAAATTTAGTATGAGACAGGGGTTTCCAAACTTTTTCTCTTTGCGGCGCACCTTACATTTTTGTATTTCGTCCCGGCGCCCTTTGCCAAGTTTGTAGCTGTGTGTGTGTAAGTATACAGAGGGTCAAGCACGACTTGTCGAATCCTGCGTAACGTTACGGTTATCGTATCGAGATCGAGAAACCTCATACTAAATTTTAGTTCCAAATACTCTCACGGGCGGGAGCTATTCCAAACGTCATACAAACTCGACAACGTTTACTATTCGATTTTACGTTACGCAGCATTCGTAAAGTCGTGCTCGACCCTCTGTAGATAAAATTGCATCAATACGGTACTTAAGAGAAGAGAAAACAGAAATGTATCACGGCACCTCTGGGACTCTTGGGCGCCGTGGCGCACAGTTTGGGAACCTCTGGTATGAGGTTTCTCGATACGATAACCATAACGTTACGCAGGATTCGACAACTCGTGCTCGACCCTCGGTTGGCGAGTTAGCGAGCGACCCGCCTAATCCTCTGACCCGCCGCCCTGTTATAGTCATAGTTCACGGGTTAGTGAAGCAATTATTTAGAATTATGGATAACGAAGTTTAAAGCCAGTGTAGAAATAATGATGAGGGATGAGTTGATTCGGCAAGTTATTAACGTAAGCTGCTCTCTCTGAACTTCAGTTCTAAATCCGCAGCTTATTGTCTAACTCGGTCTGAATCACAATCGCGTTCATTTTGTATGGGCTGACAATTGAGACAATTGGTATCGAAAACAAAATAGTTACGCAAATGAATGTCCTGCCGGAGCCAGTCAGACTTAATGTCACACACAAGTAACAGCCATATCGTGGATAAGACATTATCACAGAGAACACCGACAACATTCGAATGGACATTTTAATTAGCAATAGTAAGTATTCGAACAATAATTACACATGTCAGTTTATTAAATGATCTTGATCTAAATAATCCTTCAGTGGTTACAATGACATGCAATTTTGCGTCTAATTTTCCCAAATCCCACTCTGCAAGTGAGCTATTATTCGCCATGCCGCGTTCGACGTTCTGACCCATCATCATCATCTAGTTGTAATTATTGTTCGAACCCAATAGTTGTGTCTCGGCTTTCCAGTCGACACAGCCTTCCCATTCACTCGCCATTTTATTCCTACTGACTGGACTCCAGCTTATGTCATGAAATATGAAAGGAAAACAACTAAAAAAACGTTTGAACTCAGTGAAGTGTGCGAGATGCAGCCAGTTTGTCGGCTGTAAATCATGGCGGCGCCGGCGCCAGGAAATGAGCCCATCGCAGTTTTACCGCCCACCAGACTGCACTGACTGACGGTAGCATACCCCGGGAATACACAAACTTGACGAAGTTTATAATGTACCCGCCAAGTTGACTTCGAGACCTCACACAGTACGTAACGTAATACATGATATCCGGTTACGGTAGAGTAGATTAGAGTAATTACCGTGGTAATTACGGCTCCACGCAAGGAATCTCAGTATGTATGTACTTGCAACACCATCTTGTATAATGGGTATATTTTTTAGGTTTGTCGTTTATCACTACAGTTATATCTAAGAGCATCACTCTTGTAGATTCACCTTTTTACATAGCACAACGTCATCTTCTTTATTTGATTTAAGTAGTCGAGCTGGCGATATAGCTAAAGAATCACCCAGCCCAGATTGTAGTAAGTGATACTGCAATCTTACTAGCTCGGGAGCTGTAAACACGTGAGGTACTGTCGTACGACCGATGAGCTCCGGTTTACGACGCGATTTACTATCAAGCCGCGTTTGATACACAATGTAGCTTTATTCTAGCTAGACCCAAGTGACGGCACATGTAATGCAACTGAAATCATGGACATCAATGTGACTTGGCTGCGTCCCGAAGATATTCGTGTATGGTGTCCGGCTCTGTTGTCGTTGTCCGCTGCGTACTAATTGTAATACAATTGACATAAATAATGTTTTATTTATTTGACATGATGACATGAAATGTATATTTCATTAATTTTTGTTATTTGACATTTGAAGACCATATACATCTCCAGTTTATGTGTATGTATTATTATACTTATTATTTGACCGTGGAGGCGTTTTACACCTCTGCTGATTTTAAATTTAATTTAAATTGACCCTAGAGACTATACATCTCTAAGCCATTTAGATTAAGTATTATATTATAGTATTAATTCTGGGACCCTATACATCCCTTTGTAATTTAAATGTTCACAGATATTTGACCTGGAGACCCTATACATCTCCTGCTCAATTAAAACGTGCCAGTAAAGTGTTCTGGTTTTGCTGTTCTAATAATGACTTTTTACACTTGTTTCTAAAATACGGTATTTTTTTTCTCTCTTAATTTTTTCATGACAGAGTGAGGTTTCTTTGTGTAATTTATCTGTGCTTACGTATTGTAAGAGCTAATGTAACTTGTTTTTTAGAGAAAATGACTTTGTGCCAAGTTTCTTGCGGCGCATTCTTCTTGGCAACCATGGTCTTTCCGAAAGCGCTGGTAGACTCAAAAATATAACGTGTAAAAGAGCATACAATGACAATGCAAAGAAAAATTCGTTAAGCAGCTGGACTTGAACCAGCAACCTCGATTTATTGATTATTTTTGTTTTTATTTTTATGAAACATTCATAGAATGAAATTCAACATACAATGACAATGCAAAGAAAAATTCGTTAAGCAGCTGGACTTGAACCAGCAACCTCGGTAATCCGTACCACGCTCCACCAATTAAGCTATACTTAACGTTAAACGTTTAACGTTAACGTTAACGTTTAACGTATGTTGAATTTCATTCTATGATTGTTTCATAAAAATAAAAACAAAAATAATCAATAAATCGATTATTTTCATTGTAAAAGAGCATTCAACTGCCTATTTGCTGAATAAAATTTTGAATTTAGAATGTGAATTTTGAAAACTGCTTGGATAGTACGAGTACTTTATACGGTTACTTTAACAGCAACGGTGGAAACAAACGCGCAAGTATACTTGTCTCACAAACTTGGTAAATTGAAGAAAATTTGTCATACAAAGACACTGTACGACACGCACGAGATTCGAATCCTACGTAACGTTACGTTATTGTATCGAAATCGAGAAACTTTAGTTCCAAATCCAGCTCACGGGCGGGCGCTGTTCCAAGCGTCATACAAATTTCTCGATAACGTCGAATACGTTGCGCAGGATTCGAAAACTCGTGACGAGACCCTCAGAAACATAGTTTTAACTTTTTTACAGCCAACAGTAAGTATCCCAACCAAGACGCCACCCACTAGTTAAATAGGTAATGAACCCAAACAAAGCTCAGCGGAATACAAGCAAATATCCAGCCCAGCAAAAACACAACTCTCCGTCCCGAAGCCAAAGAACACAAACAAATCCATTACCAGTTCAACAAAAACAGTTATGAATATTATCGGCCGAGGGCATAGTGTTTATCTTGCCGCAACTCGGACGACGCCGCGGCTCTCCGTCACGGGGACTCTAGTTTTTATTTACTGAGGCCTAAAGGCAGATAGGCCGAGGAACAGAAGTTAGTAGTAATTAAAAAGGGGAACAAAACATGAAATGAAATGAAATGTTTATTTATTCACAATGAACATATGGTTACATAAGGTCTTAGTATACATATTATTGCTTCCCATGACATGTTCAGCCAAGTTAGGCATGTGAAAATCTGAGGTTAGTGATTTAGTCACTCGGTCTATATTAATAACATTGTCTTTGAGGAATACAACCCATTTATTTATACGTAATTATAATTATAATGACATCGTAATTTCATTAAGAAAAATTTAAAATTATTAATGTCATTGAATATAATGTATTGTGTAAAATTATGGACTGTCAAATAAATTTCCACAAATGGGGCCAAAACAAAAGACTCTTATCTTGTGTTACTATGCATTTCCTCAAATTTGTAATTTAAAAATTCGTTGATACTGTAGAAACATTTTTCAGTCAACATTCTTCGCAACTTGGTTTTAAATTCGCGATAAGGTAATATTCTAAGGGTGCTTGCTATTTTATTAAAAATACTTATACACATATTATGAGTACTTTTCCTTCTGAGTACCAGCCTGTTAAAAGTTGGTAATGCTAACCTACATCGTCTGGGACTCCTTGTTGTTTTATTGTCTTTGACAAAAGTAAATAGGTCCGGATGGGCTCATGGTTAGGAACAAGGCATGTTCCATTTAAAATGGTTTGATATTCATGTATCTCGTTCATCTTGCAAAAGTGAGAATGGAAGCACAAAGCTCTTTCTGTAGCAGTTAAAAGCACTAGTAGTACTACCAGTACCTACTACCAAGCTCATAACTGTATTCACAAAATATAAGAAGTCTGTTCGAGAGAAAATTCTCATAAGCATAGGTTTTGGGCTTAGAACATTACAGTAGCTATTCACAATAGCAGAATCACAATATTACCGCTTCATTTTCCTTTCGTATAAATAACACCCAAGCTACAGGAGTGCGAGGTGTTTTCTGCATTTTCAAACCCTGTTATTTAAAATGTCCATAAATTACACGAAAGAAGCATTATCTAACAACATTTCGTTCCATCCAACTTTTGTACTAAACAAACCCCTGTCCAACTTTTTTTAAGTCACAGCATTAAGTCGCCGAAGTTGCTGAAACAGGAAGTTTCAGAATTTAATGCAACTTTCTACTTTCCCGTGACTCCCCGCCCGGCCCGCGGCTTTCGACTCGGCTCGCAGAGGGTCGAGCACGACTTTTCAAAACCTGCGTCACGTAAAATCGAATAGTAAACGTTGTCGAGTTTGTATGACGTTTGGAACAACGCCCGATCGTGAGCGTATTTAGAACTAAAATTTAGTATGAGGTTTCTCGATCTCGATACGATAACTGTAAACGTTACGCAGCATTCGTAAAGTCGTGCTCGAACCTCTGTTCACTCCGCGTATTGTTTCTGCAGGTTGTATTGGGTGTAGTATATCCTATATACTACTGTAGCTTTTATATGTCGAATGGTTGTGCATGTAATCCACTCTATAGGGTAAATGTTCGGGGTCGAGTGATTGAAAGTTTTGAGAGAGATGACGGTTAAACTGTGGTAGCGCATAACTTTCTGGTGAACTGATATTTTAAGGTTGATCTATTCTTTTAAGGGTACGAGTGTAACGAGAGAAAATTATAACAACTTGCCACACAAAATTCAGCCTTTGTCATCCTAATCAAAAGAAACTTGATGTATCTCTGAAGGAGTAACAGTTATAAATAGTATAGTGTGCAGACCAAAGTGAGGCCGTACGCTCGGGCCGCGCCGCGCTGCAATAAGTGAGGCCGTACGCTCGCGCCGCGCTGCGCTGCAGTAAGCTGCACTAAGAGGATTGTGCCTCATGCTATGTATATTTACGTATGCTGTACTCATAATGGTATGTATAGTAGATCGTGTTGCTAGGAACACTTGTGCGGTACTGAAGTGGTCATCAATTATTTAAGAAAATCCATGAGTTTTAATGATGAAGTCCATTCGGAGAGGAGTTTTTGGACGTTGCTACAAGAGTCCTCTTACGTCAGGAAGAACAAAGCAGTGTCTTCCTTAAGCTCTTATGTTCTACTTTAAGGATGTATAGGGGGATTTCCAGTTTATAAATATAAGTAAACGTTCGCACTTCCAATCTAGATAAAGTATACCTGGAACTTGTTCCAAACCATCTGTATTAGTTTGCCGCGTATTGTCCCACTTGACAAAAGAAAGTTTCCGCGCCGACAAAGCGGGATACTTGTGTAATATATCGCGCGAGTTTGTGAACTACCTATACTTCTTGTGGTACGTTTCGTGGAATATAATATGAAGTTCCCGTGAATGTTTTTTTCCGAATGGCGACTCAAAGCACTTTGTTGGTAATCGACGTTATACTTTACAAAACCATAAATAACGGCAACTTGGAAAAGTTGTAAAACCACCGACGTTTTCATTTCAAACTTCGGTATCTCAAAAACGGTAGAACCGATTTTAATGAAATTTAGCTAAGAATCAAGCAAACAAGTTTTTCATAGTAAAGTCCGTTTCCTAATCGCTCCATCCACTTTTAACATGAAACTACCGTGAGACTCAATCATAGTGAAATAAAAACGGATCACTCACGTATATAAGTCGAGTTTAGCCCGACATGTTTCGGACTAATTCGTAGTCCTTCCTCTGGGAGCGCACGACCCAGCGGCAGCGAGACGCACACTGCGCGCCGCGGCTCTGCTCGCGCGACTACTAGACGCAGCTGACAGCGGCACACAACTACCCTGCCCCCAAGCCCCCAAGTTGGAAGACTGTGCTAAATACTGCGTCAACGGTGAATGTGAACGAGCCTTTACAGAGTGATGTGGTCAGTGTAGTGTGCTACCCTACATTTGACAATAATAAAAATGACGATGAAAACGAGGGTAGTTGTGTGCCGCTGTCAGCTGCGTCTAGTAGTCGCGCGAGCAGAGCCGCGGCGCGCAGTGTGCGTCTCGCCGCCGCTGGGTCGTGCGCTCCCAGAGGAAGGACTACGAATTAGTCCGAAGCATGTCGGGCTAAACTCGACTTATATACGTGAGTGATCCGTTTTTATTTCACTATTATCGCCATTTAAAAGCTACGAGGCCACATAGAGATTCACGGATACACACGTCAACCTTATGTCAACTCTCTCTCTCTGGTTCGGGGGTTAAAAATACGATCATTTATAATCTGGATCGAGTCCGTAATCAGCAGCATGAGTAACCCTATTAAAATATCGATAAGAAAAAAACATAAAAATAAATTACAACGTCATTAACCGTCATGCAATCTGGCCGAAACACAAGGGAGAGAATTAAGTTAATCAACCTTATCACGAAACTAAACAGTAGGTAATTAACAACATGTTCAACTAACAACTTTCGCACAAAGTTTCAAACGTTCCAGTCATTTAGCCACGTCATTAGCGGGACTATGATGTGAGTGAACTAGTGAACGAATGAGTGAATGGCTGAGCGGCCAACTGACCGGCCCCCGCCCGCCGGCGTGGAAACACGCAGTGCGTCAAAAGCGCGTAATGAAATAGAGTTTTACACACAGGGTTCACACAATGCCTTAAAAACATTACAGTTTCTTAGCACTGCAAACTTTTCATAAGGACTTTAAAATTATAACTTGGAAACACATAGGGTGAACATACAAAAATCAACAAGTCAGCTGATAGGTGCGGCATAAAGACGGTCGTCAGAAAAGATCGAATATGTTAAGACGAAGATTGTTGCAATATGATAAATAGTTCTCAACGAGAGCTTTGCTGCTCTCGTTGCTCACAGCAGTCACAACCTATAACTAGCCAAAAGCGACCACTATACCTACTGTGTAATTCACGTGTGTCATACTGACAACATGGACGCTACGCGATGGGAAATTAGGACATGAGATCACCTCGGGATGGCATGGGGTCATCCGATTCGAGTACGGAGGCCCGGGTAGGACGGTCCGCGGGGCCGGTCGCAGCCGGAATTCTAATTAGACGTCGCTTACCGTCGCGCCGCATTCCAATCCTTCGATATTCATGATTTAGGACCCTGAACTTTTTAAGAGCTTCAAAAATTTATTGGGAATATGGCTTAAATGCGAATAAGGTAAGAGGTACAGTGAAGATATTTTAAGTCTTGTTATATGGGTTAGGCATAGTAGAGACGGGAAGTGTGCCGAGCAGTTGCACGAGCAAAGCCCTGGTACGCAGTTTGCGTTTCGCTACCGTCGAAGTGAGTGCACTAGGAAGAAGGACTTGACTGACATACTTGAGTGATGCGTTTATTTCACTATGAATCTCACGGTAGTTTAATGATAAAAGTGTTCCAGAAGTTGAGAATTTTACGTAGCAGACTGATGACAAAAACACGACCTTAGAGTCTGCAGCTAACAGGTCCAAAAACTCCAAAATTAAAGCTGTAAGAATATTCCCATCTAAATCAGCTCGCTGCTGCTGTTGCCTGTGACCAATTAAAATTCATTAGCAGCGGCCATAACGGCGATGTCGGACGTTTGTGTTCGGTTGGGGGCATTTTTCCGACACACGATTTAATCCGCAAATTTATCGTCAATCGCCCGCGCCGGTTAAACGACGATCTGTTTCCGATTCAAGGCATACGCGAAAAGCGGTGGAAACTTTATTGAACCTCAAAACTTCTCAATAATTAGCTCAAAAAACTGAATTGTTAGTGAATTTGCCGGAGATTTCAGGCTCATCTTTGGTTCGTAAGTAGGTATTAAGAAAATCTATTGTACAAATCGAACTGATAGGGAATTTGTGTGAATAAATATATTTATACGTATCAGCATCGCTATACAGCGGGGAAATATGATTAGATTATTTATTCATTCAATATAAAATTACACCATAAATTGTACAGTGTCAAGTTAGGAGAATTTATATTGAATATTGCAGCCTTCTGGGCACCTTGCCTATTGACGGCGATTTAGGCCAAGTTTTTTACCTTTAGTTTAAGTTTTAAAATGTTTTTATGTTGATGTTATTAAATTATTTTCACTTTATCTCTGTCTCTCTATCAAAGTTGCAATTTCCAAGACGAGCGGTCAAAGACGCCCTGCTCGTTAGAAAATGAAGTCAAAACAGTGACAGTTTTAAATGATTCGCGGTTAATTGCATTAGACATAATGAAAACGGGATATAGACCGCGATTACCTTATAGGTCGTTTCGTCAGTTTGCCCGTGATCATGATGCATGTAACTGCATCGAAATATCGGGAGCTCATCAAACCTTTAAGGTAATCGCGGTCAATATCCCGTTTTCACTATGTCTAATGAAGAAAAATCTGCAGTGCTTGAATGTTACATTTGTGGTAATAGCTCATTAAAAAGAAAGAAATAACTGTCTGCGCTTTTCGTTACCGCTCTGTAACAGCACAGCAAAATGTTTAATCTCTGTCTCTACCTCGTGTGTGTTACATCCCACACACAGGTCAGCGCCTGATTTGTTTGCTCTCGGCAGCCGACTACTGCGATCCCTCTAACTGTAGGTACGGCTTGGAGTGGCTCCAGACACAAACTACACAAACTGGAAATACGGGGACTTTCTAGCTTTTTGTGTCAGACTTTTTAAACTTCCCAATGCTGCGCTAGTTTCGTGCTGGTAATTTGTTACCGGGAATAATTTTATTAAAAGTTAAGCGCTACGTTAAAGTCTTATTTGCAGTAACATTTTATCACCGCGGACGCAGGATATTTACTTAGGTACATTAAGTTAGGCAGCATTAAGTTTTTTAACATCAAACGTTACATACTGTTATTTGCGCACTGTGCTTGAATTGTCCTCCAATTTACATATTCATACCTGTTTCATTTGAATGAGAGAGGCAAACGAGCAAGCGGGTCACCTGATGGTAATAAGCGACCATCGCCACTCGTGAGAACCAGCAACGCCAAGAGTCGCTAGTTCATTTATTTTTTAACAGCAAGGCATGCGAAACAACAGAAAAACTTGTATAAACAATGTAGCTCGTTCTGGACCACTTACCTAATGGACAGAATGCATCTTAATTACAATGTAGTACGTATTGTGTTGTGTGACACGTGTAGCCGACCGGTTTTGTAATACATCCCGTTCTATTTGTCAACTGCTAATCAACCGCCATGCCTCGCGGCGCGCCCTCCCAACACAAAGTAAAAGCTCATTCAATCGGAATTAAATAGTAAAGCCGAGTTTTGGAGGAAGCAGGGAAACACTTGTAATTATGTAATTAAAAGGGGTTTTGGAATAAGCTTTATCCGACCTTTGGGCAGTTATTCTACGTCCGGTTTCTTTCTGGTTATAGGTACAGCTGTCAAGGGATGGTTTTTTAAGCGGTACTTGCGATATTACGAATGTAGTTGTATATAAAATATTTCAATCCCACGTAACGTAATCGAGTAGTTACGTTATCGTATCGCCGTCAAGAAAATTCATATTAAATTTTATTACCAAATACGTCATACAAAATTTCTCGATAACGTTACCACTTAATTACGTTACGTAGAATTCGAATATTCGTGCTCGGGGCACTGATACGATTAACTACATACGCAATATAGCAAGTAAATTTACCGCTTAAAAAACCACCCCTTGACAGCTTGTCAAGTAAATAGTGTGAACGTTGTCACCCTCCGATCAGCCCTGGCTACCCCCGCGTGATGATAACAATAGTTTGCTTCTGAATAACACACCCTACTTACCCCGAGTTTGCACCAGTAAGAAAAAATATGTATACTCAAGAGCAATAAAAACGGGTCACTTTGTATGAACAATTCCGTACAAAGTGACCTGTTTTTTTGCCCTTGAGTGTAGTTGCATTTTATTGCGAGTTTCTAAAGCGTGCGAGTTAGAAGAAGTCGACCAAGCGCTGCAATGTAATGTAATGCAACTTTTTTTTTCTTACTGGTTTAAATTGGTTACACTAACTACAAGGGAGAACAAGGTGCTAATGGCGGGTCCTGCCGGGTTTATATTATTTGAACGAGGGGCAACGATCATGCGGATAATAAATAAAATTCTGTCCGATGCTACAGGCAGCTGCCGAAAATGCGTCACCATTTATTTTTCCTCCCCAGTCGGATTAACAAGGTAATAATGAACCCGATTACGATTACATTTGGTAATATTTAGATACTTTAAGAATGTACATTGTACATTGTAAAAAAAGCATGTTTTGAATTTTGAAGGTTTTCTTTTTTTAATGTGTAAAGAAACGAATCGACAAAAAAACTATAAAATTATCGAACCTGTTCAGAAAATTTCCATTAACCTAATCGCGAATTCGGGGAAAAAATGCAACAAAGACGATTCGGTACTAATAGTTCGCTCGCACTGTCAAAAAATTACATTAAAGCCGACTATGCCATGAATTGAAAAGTTAAATAAATGAATAAATAAATATAAATATCGTGGGACAATTTGACACCTAGACCTAGTCTCAAACTAGGCAAAGCCTGTACTATGGGTACTAGACAACGGATAAACATACTTATATAGATAAATACATACTTATATACATATTAAACTTCCAAGACCCAAGAACAAACATTCGTATTCATCATACAAACATCTGCCCCGACCGGGATTTGAACCCGGGACCTCAAGCTTCATAGTCAGGGTCACTAACCACTAGGCTATCCGGTCGTCAAATAGACTTTAAATTTTGTAGGATATATGCAAATGATAATGAACCTTCGAGCAGTGAGACAGATCCTTGAGAGACATTATCAGCGCATAATTAAAAATCACACTCAATTTAATAAGTAAATTTTATGAATTAGTATAAGAGCCTTTTACACTCGAGGACGGAACCCGCGCCCCGGGGGTGAATACAGGTGCTTGTAATCTCAATTATCGCCACGCGCCGCCGCCGCTCACCCTGTGTGTGAGCGTTAGATGCAAAGCGTTTGTGCGTATACCTGTGCCATTAAATATTCCAAACAAAAATATGATATGGAGTGTGGGGTTTTTAGCGAATGAGAAGTATCATATACTACATAACGTACGTGATGTATAAGTAAAGGCAAGCCACACCAGTTCATGTTGAAGTATCTAAACAGTATTTAGTAGTTGTCGAAGTGTATCCAAAAATTTAAACAACTTTCCTAACTCAAAGAGTTTGTGATGTCACCAAATTAGTTCGACATAAAAGGAGCCGACGGCATCTTTGGTGTATTGAACTATAACTTGGCATCCATCGTACCTATACTACCTATAGCAACAAGACTCAACAAATAAACGGATAATGCCCAGTGCTCGTACAATAGTTCCCGCGCACCGGCTCCCGCGGTACGCCGTCATAAATCAAACCGTAGTCAACTCGAAAAAATCACACCGCCATTATTAAGTACAAAGCTCCATCGCGCCGTGACGCCAGATAATGGCGGTGACGTCACCAACCACCCTCGACACCCGACCCGAGGGAATCCGAACCTTAAACCTTGCAGCCAAGAACCAGTCGAGCGCACCAAACCAGTTTAAACGCCATTACACCAATTGTGATGAAGTAAATTGCGTGAATACAAAGTTTGCGATAAGAGTCGGATAATTCAACCGGGCGTTAAAAGGTTTCGTGTCCAGGTTTTCGCTGATTTGGACATTTCATCCGGCTTCATGCAAACGGGGTGCAGCGGGGAACCATTTCTCATTAACCTACTAATTCGAGGCGTCTAAAAAGCCCTGATTGTTCCCGCCATTAGAGGTGACGTCACGTAATGGCGGCGCAAGATGGCCGCGCGTGACCGAGATAGCGCGACAATGGCAAAGTTTCGCTTTGTTCAAGAAACGAAAAAGTTCGCTCTTTATCTATGCGTCGGGAACACTATCTGCGGGGCTTTGCTTTGTGCCGCCTGAAACAGAGAATCTAGGTGAGCAGGCTCATTTCGAATCTCGAAAGAAAGCTAAATATTTGCCAATACTGTACCAGCTTTCAAAAGACTCCGTAATTAATTCAATTTAATGAATTCAGCTGTTTAAAAACTTGCTTGAATGGTGGAGATTAAAAATGTATGTGGATACAAGCAGGACGCTCGGACGCGCTGTTTCAGGCAAGCCGATTAAAAACAGAAACAGCCGCCGGACCGCGGTGTAATTCAACTCCGACTAAAACGATTAAAGCAATGCCTCGAACAGTCCGGAACACACCGCGGGGAAAAAGGAAAATTAAAATAAAACAGTACGAGTAGTAACTGATCTTGTTTTGCTTCAGAGCGTCACGGCATTGGAAACCAAGTTATTATGCTGTTTTTCTCAGAAATACTGAGTAAACTGTGTGTGTTTTTTTGTTTTCACTATCCGCAAGATTTTAAGACAGGAAGAATAAAAATGGAGCTAAAGTTATGTTCAGTGGAGAATGTTTACTCGTATTTTCGAAGTAATAGCATCTATACCCTTTTTTATAACTTTCCTCTTTAGTAGCAGCAAATCTTTTTTGAAACACCGCTCGAAACAGTTTTTAAAAACAGTTGAAACCTTCTATAACTTCGCCACTGAAAATGACTGCACCAAAATAGAGTTTAATCAGCATGAACGCGTGGGTCGCTAATATAAAATTCGGTCGCGCCTGCAGCGGCGCCCGAGTTAATAATCACTTCATAAGAATAACATTATACCGCCGGCGACGACAAATTACTACCGCACCCCCCCCCCCCCCCCTGCCCTCGTCATGCGGGATAAGCCGGGATATTATTGCGGCGCAGGATTTTTCCCGTTTAATTTCCCCGCGAAAACTTGAACGCAAAGTTTGAATTAACGGAATTCTTTAACAAGCCGGCTCGAGCCGCTTCTGAACTGATCGGCGCAAGTTTACTTGCAAATTAGTTTTAAGTCGCTTCCGATGTATTTAAATTTGTTTTAAAACTTGAACAGATACATCCCGTGGTGTTTTAAATGTAATAAATACTTCTTTTTCTGCTATTTTGATGACGTTTGTTTGAACTAAAATCTTTTTTTATGTACATATAAATGCCAACTCCGGTTCATCATCAGGTATTTTTGTTTTATTTTCAGTATACTCAACATTCTCCACATCTTTCAAGGAGCTGTTGTGCTGTAAATATAACTAAGTAATGAAGTTGAAAATATTTTCCTTCTGGAAACTTCGTCTCAAGAAAAGGTCGTTCATCAAAAATATTAAAAGTGCAATGGGTTTCGCTGGCAAAAGGCTTCGCTGAGTAGGTACCTAATACAAACTAGAACATACTTAGTACATACAAGCTACTGTACTTAATTTCTTCATACATTAAAATTTTCCTTGAATGGCAAAACGTTATGATCGGGAATGTCTGCTCCACGCACCATAGCATAGTGAATAGCTAACCTACATGAACATTTGTTAACAGCGACTGGAACGTAACCTAAGCATTTATTTTTCATCTCGAGTTCGTAACCCGCAGCCCGCAGCCACTGGTGACGCACCCAACCCTGCGACACTCGAAGCCGATTGATGCTGGGGAAGTAATAAACTAAATAAAGAAAAGTAGGGCTAAACTTAAAGTCAGGGCACGAACCAGGAGCGAGGATCTTTACAAATTTACACTCGGGCTGAGATGGGGGATGACTAAGTATAAATCAGGCCATTGCACCTATTGCCAATGCTAACCTCTAGGACTAAATTTCTGGTAATATGTCTAAGCATTCCTAAAATTGGAACCAGACATTTTCGGCCGTCCTTTATCGTGAGATTAGCCGAAAAGTGGAATTCCCTGGCTACGTGTTCCGTTTTATAAAAATGATAAGCAAGTAATTTGTTTGAGTCAGTTGTGTCTTACGAAAGTGTTTCCAGCCAAACGGTAGGTCGTAGCCGCACATTAAAAGGACACGGACATAATATTTCACACTCGGCCAGGCCTGTAGAAGTCGTGTAAGCTCGACCAAACGTCCATCGCAAGTTAAGATTGGAACTGTTTGCGAACACGACCCGGTTTTTAAACCAGCTTCAACATTGCTTAGATTACGCTCCAGAAACAAATACCAAGCGCGCATTTTCAGCGGAATGTTAAGCAAATTCTGCCGAGATATCTGAAGAAACAGCAGTCACGTAAAACACTTGGTGTCTTCACACGGCTCTTACGCATAATATCCGCAACGGTATAATCCGCGGTGGCGGTAATCCGCAGCAATCCGGCTGTTGTCTCCGGCGGATTACCGGACGGCACCCAGCTGATGCAAATGATCAAAAATAATGGCAATCAAGTGGTTTACTTTCAAGAGAGAAATCCAGATTCCGCGCGCTTGGCTTGAATTCCGTTACGCGTATTTTCACTAAGTTCAGGAGATGATATTGTTAAATCTTTCGATATTTCAGAATAATAAAACGTCTATGCTCCAATAGTCACTGATTTTTGTTCCGGACAACAATGTCCTCATACACTTAGCAGAACTGTGCCTGGAAATGTTTACGAACCTTGTTCAGAAAAGAGCGGCAAGAAATTTTACGAGAATAAACTTTGTCCCTGAAACCTGCTTTGTCCGCCACGGACAGACGGATAGACTTAAAGAGGTCACTCCGAAAACTCATATCTTAGCCCTAAAAATTCATTTGTACAATACTTCGAGAGACCGAAAAGCTCGAGGTTTCTCATTCAGTCGTCACGAAGCATTTTTCCTTTCGCAAAAATGTGTCATGAAATCTCTTAGCAGTTTTGTCAACACGTTTTTATTACTTACGCTTTACGCTGAAAATAATCCTTAGTTTGAACTCAGTCGTTTACTTGCTTTGAGTTGTATAGCTTTCTTTATAGCGTAGGGTACTGAATGAAGCATAACAATCCCTTTGAACACTGATCAGTTAGACTTATTTCCACATTGTATTTGAACCAACTTCGTGCAAAGTTAAATAGTGTTCTTAAGCTTACTTTATGTTTATACAACGATGTTTTTGCTCATTACCGAGTTAAATTGCGTAAAGTATGCTATTGACTCTGAAGTGGTTTAATGACTAACGGAGGACTAAATAATTCAGCCTACTTCACAGACAAACATCTTCGCACAAGGGACTAGGCAGTGGAAGTTTATCATTATCAAGTTGCTGCGATGAAAATGCTTGAAATAGCACAAGGCGTATTTCTTTTAGGAAAGATTTGAATTATTTTACTCGTCTCTTAAGCCGAGTTTAGATCTGCAGCAAACATCATACAAGTTGCAATACAATGCGAGGCCGTAAAGCGAACTAGTTGAGTGGGCGATCGAACGCCGCAATATGTATAGCAACTTGGACGATTTTTCTTGCAGGTCTAAACTAAACTCGGCTTTAGAGATTTCGGTGGGACAAGTAAATAAGTGGCTACTTAACTGATATAGGCAATATGTGATAATAAACATGATCAACGAGCTGCAATATGTTCCCTGCAGTCGTCCTACCACATAGAGCTTGAATATTGGTAATTAATAGCGCGCGTCGCAGGTGTGGCCGTGGCTTTAGACCGCCACCACGTCACCGACCTTACAGTTACGGTTTAAGAGCTATATTTGTTTAAAAGCACTAAACTTGTAGGAACGTTTAACTGAAACTTAATATAGAGCTGGTTCCAGTGGCGCTGTACGAACAGAATTTAGTACTAGCTTATAGTTTGTAGAGATTAACTTCATTCTGACGGCTTGTTCTATGTCTGTGATCTAAACCTGAGAGATAGATGTCACTTTAAGTCAGAATAACACAGGAACCTTTAGAACTGACTGAATACCTTTTAAACATCGGTTCCTTTTTTAAAAGACTTCAAAAAAAGGAGGAGGTTCTCAATTCGTCGGAATATTTTTTTACACAAACACGCATTGACGCATTTCGTGGCATTTCGATTAAAAGAGACCTAATGCAAATGTTTCCGCCCCAATAATGGGCACCTTTAATCTTGATGCGCAGGGTGTCAATTATTGGAATTAAAGTGTCAACCACTTTAAAAGGTAGAATTAAATGGAATCGGCACAATTAGAGGTTGTGAAAAACGTTCGTAACTGTCTGTAACGAGCTGTGCGTAGTCAGGTTATACTACACGTTGCTACGCGTGTATCCATTAGCCGGCGTAACGATAGGGATTTCGCTTGGCATGTGCTTGTTAAATACGATTTGTTAAGCTAATGGATTCCAGTTTTTACTTAGGGATCCTAGGGCCATCATAATCTGCCTAGCCGTCTGATCGCGTGTCCCACCTCTTTTTAATCATTCAAGCCAGTCATTTTGTGTATCGATTTTTCGGAAAATGTTACTTACCAGCGAGTGGCATATTAATTTTATCAGCAAATCTTTCGTGTTCATTCATCTAAATGCTCGTACAAGTGTATATTATTGAATCGATTACTCCTAACGCGATACCTTGTTTTCAATTGGGAATCGTGTATGCGGTTGTCGCATCCGTTTACATAAATAAATAAAATGATCAAACAAATCACGTCCCTGCCAAATCATTATTTTGTATTCGAATGATTTTTGTATAACAAACAAAGTCAAATCCTCAAAATTAAAATTAAGAATAAGGTTACAATAAGGTCGTTTGATCTAGAGGCGACCGTCACATGAATTATCGTCCTCCTATTTGACGCCAAGGGCAACGAGAATATTGAAAATTGTATGACACAGAAGGGCGAAATATGACTACTTACGAGGGCGGGATGATAAATAACTAGCCTAATATAAAAATACTTAGGTTGGCGTCATAAAATTGATTTTATTTTTCAACATACTCTTCATGTACCTCTAAGCACTTGTTCCATCTTCGTTCTAAATCTGTAATGCCCTCCATAAAATGACTTCTTTCAAGACCGGCAAAATACTCTTCTACGACGGCAATAACTTCATCATTTGTGGCAAACTTCTGTCCACCCAAAAAATTTTTTAGCTTGGGGAAAAGGTGGAAGTCTGATGGTGCTAAATCAGGCGAATAAGGTGGGTGGGACAGCAAATCATAGTTCAATTCGTTGATTTTTGCCATAGCCTTAACACAAGTGTGAACCCTTGCGTTGTCTTGATGGAAGATGATTTTTTTTTCGCTAAATCTGGTCGTTTTTGCTGAATACATTGATAAAACTTATCTAAAAGATTAGCGTAGTATTCTCCATTAATAGTTTGACTTTTGAGAAGGTAATCTATAAACAAAATTCCATTTGCATCCCAGAAGACAGAAGCCATCACTTTTCCAGCCGACTTTACAGCCATAGCTTTTTTAGGAGCCGAACACCCAGATTCAGTCCAGTTTTGATTAAATTTTTGATTCTGGCGTGTAATGGTGAAACCATGTTTCATCTACTGTCATAAATCGACGTGAAAATCTGCTTTATTTCTCTGAAAACGATCCAAGCATGCCTTCGAGTTTTGCACCCGAATTCTTTTTTGATCGTGCGTAAGCAAACGCGGCACTCAAAGGGCGGATAACTTTTTCATATTTAATTCGTCACATAAGATATGATGTACCCGTTCTTTCGAAATACCTGTAGTGTCAGCTATTTCAGAAAGCTTCAATCGTCGATCTGCTAAAACTATATCATGTGCTTTGGACACCATTTCCGGAGTCGTGACGATTTTTGGACGTTCGGGGCGGGCTTCATCTTGGACACATGTACGGCCGCGTTTAAACTCAGCCACCCAGTTTTTTACTGTGGCGTAAGAAAGAGCACATTCACCCAAAACATTCTTTAACTCTTCATAAATATCAAGCCCCTTCATATCCTTCATATAAAGAAACTTAATCACCGCTCTTTGTTCAATTTTATCCATATTGAAAAATAACAGGCACGATGTATTTTCAAATGCCAAAAAATCAATAAAATATTCAAGCCACCAAATTCAAATTTAGAACAGAGATAGCCAGAGACATATTTTTAAAAACGAGAAAATCTTTTTTTTAATTAAAACTTTTTAAATACCTAAGGCTAATTACTTATCGTCCCGCCCTCGTATTTAACTCAAAGGGACCGAAGAGACAAACGTGTAAAATGCTTGGAAAATACAGACGTGACGTGATCTAACCCTATGCCAATAAACTCGCATAGTAATATGCGAGTGACGGGAGTGCAAGATTTCCCAGTAGGGGCGCTCCGAATATTGTCGCTAAAAATATTCACCCACCGGGCGCGCATTATTAGAGGATGAAAACCGAACCTGGCGCTCCCTCAGACGCGCTGCATCGCTTTATCCGATTCGATCAGTACGGTCCGCTGGCAGCACACGCCTTTACAATACAAGTACAAGACATGGCGTTACAAATTTGATTAGGCAGCTCAGAGGGTCGAGCACGACTTTACGAATGCTGCGTAACGTTACGGTTGTCGTATCGAGATCGTGAAACCTCATACTAAATTTTAGTTCCACATACGCTCACGGACGGCCGCTGTTCCAGACGTCATACAAACTCGACAACGTTTACTATTCGATTTTACGTGACGCAGCATCCGTAAAGTCGTGCTCGACCCTCAGGTACCATGACAGTCCGTTTCTTTGACACCAGCTCTTTTAAAGAGGCAGTGAAAAAGTTGCGACTGTTTCTGCTAGTGAAATACAGAGCAAAATATAGCTACTTGTTTGATACTAAAGGTCCTGTTTTCTATATCTCGTGGCTCATTGTCCTCGTGCAGTGCTGAGCGCGGCACTCGACGCTCCACGTTTGTGCCGGTGCGAGCCGCACAGCGCAGGCGACAGGCGTCGGCTTGTCTGGCCCTCCACTTTCAAAACATGCTGCTTTAACACGTCTGTTAAGTGTCGGACAAGTATTGTTGGCGTTGCACAGGCCTGTCTTACAAATTATAGCAGATTATGTTCTCTCTTTACGGCTTTCTTCTCGGCTGATGGACAATTTTTTTCGCTTTTTGGGTGTTATATTATGTCAAGATAGAAACGAAAAGACTACCGTATCCTACATCATAAAAAGACACTAGCTGCATGCTTGGCGAAATTTTCTAAAAATATCAAATAACAATTAAACATTCTTCAAAAATAAACAGATTTGAGGAAGACCCAATTTAAGATCATAAATAGTCAGTTATAATAGGTTTGAGTAAATTCTCTGCTACCTAAGCCAGCTAAGCAATACATAAGCAGATCTTTGTGAATATTTTCTGACAAATCGAATGTTCTTTGTAGTTCGATATTTGCAGCATCAAAACGTAACAATTGCTCAGTTCTCTTTGTGATCACACACCAGTGCAGCCGCTAACGTATCTCACATCCAGAGCAGACGTTGCCAGGTGGAATTGTTTCCGAGAATGCGCAAAACACGTGCTTAATTAAAGGATATAAATTATTAGAACGAGCAAGAACACGCCATAAACGCTCGCTGTAGATTAACGAATAATTCCGCTGCGATAAGCAAGCGATGCCCCCGAGCCAGGGAAAACCCGACCTTGACAATGAAGATTTAAAGTCCTCATTGGGGTTCTTAGGAAATGGCCGCGTCACCTTTAGCCGTGTCAGCGCGAATAGTTGATTGCGGACGAAGCTTCGGCGTACACAATAAGGGCAGGCGGGGTGCATTGCGGGATTCACTGTCATCATTATGAACTCCGAGGCATCAAAATTTACTTAACGTTTATTGACACCCCTTTTACTCGGCAAATTTCAAGCCTCTCACAACAATTTAACAGCTAAAACATGGCCGACCGCCTGCCTTTCCTTTCGAAAGACACGATATTTAGGATAACGCACATACCAATTAAGAGCAAGATACTTAGACATTCTATTTCTTTACGACTCAACTAAATCGCCTGACAAGGTTAGATCGCGCAATTGGAAACAGAACTCTTTTACTTGACGTCATGTACAATGTAGAGCCCTATAAATGTCAAACCCAGACACATTTGAAGCACCCGTCTCAGCGCGGCCCCGCGCGGGCCGATCCGCCGGCGCACCGGCGTTTTCCGTCACCACGAATTAACATACCTAGTAAGGAAAATCGTGTAAGTTGCGTTACATAGCAAGGCCGTCAAGCGAACGAGTTCCGTACGTTCGATCGAGCGCCGTAATGTAAAGCAGCTAACACGATTTTGTAGAAGTGCTCAGGGTAAGATGTTACTCCAACTCCGCATAGTATCCTACACATATTTCAACCAATAGGTATTACAGTAAACTTCAGAGCCAAAGTACGGTCCAACTAAACACGTACAAATTGCCACCATAACGTTTTTTTTTTGTTAAAATGATATGAAAAAAAGAGAGCTCAATCTTTTTCACATGCCTAATAGTATATTGTGTATTAAGGGCGGTAAGTAAGGAATTACGAGGCTTTCTGAGTCGAGGTTCGTAATTCCCGTACCGCCCGTGAAACATACAACGTTTTTCACCACATTTGCGAGTAAATAAATAAAATTATAGGGCGGAAAAACTTATTTATTAAAATTTATAGTCACTGTACAATTAGTAAAATTAAGACAAACGGTTTTTTTCGGGGAGTCTTATTGTTTAAGTCAAATTATTAGTATACAATGACAATGCAAAGAAAAATCCGTTAAGCAGCTGGGCTTTTTTTTTAAATTATTAGTAGGTAATATTTTCTTCATTAGAAATTGTGATATTTTTCGATGTAGCTATCTGACGAACACTATATTTTCCATGTACTATGAAAGATCTTGGACTATTTTCGGTGTGTCGAATTTTTATGAGCAGCATTATCACCGTGGTTTTAAATGTCATTGGTAGTTATTTCAGATAGTTCTTGTCGCCTGCAAACTCCAGTGACTCCAAAAATAAGAGCGACCTAAACTAAATAGGTACAAAAAATGTTTATAATAATGTTAATGAAATAAATCCTCGATATATTATTTACTTATGTTTTATAATAGTACACGCTAAAAACACAACAGTAAGAAAAGTATTGCTAAGTAGAAGGTATTATCATGTTTACCTTTGTCGAAGATGGTTTGTGTTTATTCGTCGGTTCTCCAAAACACGAAAGCAAAACATTTGCAGAAAACTAACCAGTTTTCTTTTCGTTTCTCCATTTTATACATAAATTCGTCGTACGCAGCTAAATACTGCTCTTTAGACTTCTTCGGTAAAAGATTTTCATTATTTAATTGTTTTTGCTGCATGGAGAATATTTGGCGGGGTTGCATTTAAATCACACTCTTCGGACGACGACGACATTTTTTATATCTTTTACTTCAAATACAAAACGTAAATAATTTTGAAATATAGCTTTACTACATTAGTCCGGTCAATTATTAATACCAAATTCATGTTTTTTTTTAAAGAGAATGGCGGGCTTTTAACCCATACCACAGATTATACAAATGTTTCGTTCAGAAACGTTAAGAGCAAATACGTATACAGCCATGACGGGGTGTAAAAAAAAAAAAATTCGACGTGTTGATACAAAAAACTATTAAAATCTATTATTAAGAACGTTAGTTGAATTTTTAAGTAATATGTAGAGAGACTGCAATTAAATTCCTGTCTAGATAACGTTTTAAGACAGTTTTTAATTTAGAGCTGATGTAAACTCCTTGCTTGAACTTGAACCTGCATGACCTGTGTGCAGTTCTATAAATTCATGTTCATGGCAAAAAAAAAGGTCGAGGGTTTTATATGGAGCATTACAGCAAAGTTAACCTGCATGTTATGATACTGTTTACGTGCAAGTGTGATGAAAAATTTATTACCAACCTACGGTATCTCAATGAAGTCTTACAGAAGCGGCTCGATTTTTCCTGACAAAGTGAAATAAGACATAAGTATAAGATTTCTTTAGAAAGACCCACATTTTAATTAAACAGAGGGCCCGATTAAGCCGCGAAGCGCCGGATGATAAGGTGAAAGTTTTCGTTTGTTTCTTGACGATCCTGTTTCAGAACAATTTGGACAATTCATTTAGATTACATTTGCGTAATTTTGTGAACGGCCCGGCGAGTCCAAATTTGATTTAGGTAGTACACACTGTCTATGCTTATGCATAATTTTCACTTTTTTTTCTATTTGAAAGTATTTGAGTAAAAGTTAGAGACAGACGTTATCTGTGTTTATTTTAGTTTCTCGTACAGATTAATAAAATTGTAAATTGGAATTACAACTTGACACGATAAAACAGAACATGTTCCGACACTGCTCCAATAGTTGACACTTTCAATCTAATTCATAACAAGAAATGAGACCAGCATGTTGTCAATTATTGGAATTAAGGTGTCAAACATTGGGACGTCTACGAGTATTTACGTACCTTATTAGTACATGCATTTGATTCGATTTACAACTGTTCCTATAAACAGTCTGCGGTGACCGCCATATTTCCATACCAGTATCATTTACAATTTACCATAATATTTTTGCCCTTGCCTTTACCAAGCAATACGTAAGACCAACCTAAACGTCCTCGAAGGTGCCTTTCAAGTAACCGAGCAACCCGTCGTCCGCCGTCGTTTACTTCAACGGCTCAACCAAACGGCTGACCCGCGGCGTCATTAGCTCCTGAACCCTATTATTTTTACGCCTCAGAGATGGCTCCATCCCGAACGAGCGATTTTCAATTTGGTATTAAAATTCATAGCGAGCGCCTAATGCCAGGGAGCTGGGCTTACTGACTCAGGGCGGCGTCTTCGGTGCAAGACTCGCTTTTTACCTAAAAGTAAGAGGCATTTAGCCTGCCTATAACATTTTCAAATTTGGTGGAAAGCGTGAGTCTTTTGGAAGCTTTCGATTTGCTCTATTTTCATCACAGTTTTACAACTCTACTTGGAAGGGAAGTTTATATCAGTCATTCTGTTTTGTGCTATACCTACACTTAAGGTGGCATGTCACACTTACTGGCAGTATCGTTTACAAAAATGAAAATTAAAGCAATTAAGTGAATGATTATCGACTCGTTCCTCGTTCAACAACAGGGTGATTACCTTCCCGCTAATTAGCGGCCTCATTGCCATTATCGCGCCGATCAATCAATGTGCTTAAAGTCGATGATCGAAGGTCGCGCCTGACTCTCGCCGAGAAGGATTTATTTGATCTCGCAGCGACGACGCCGCAATGCAGAGCTTACACTCCGACTTGATATTTAATCTGCTCAAATTGGCATCTGATTTATTTGGGACAACGCACGTTTAAAAATTTTGTTGCTCATCAAATCAAAGTGCCTCTGAAGTGAGGTATTTGATTCAAACCTAATTGAAGGTAAGTCTAACGTACCTAAATCAAACCGATTGAATGTATTATTGATGCAAGCTTGATGCTATTGACAAGGAGCAATCGATTCGTAAATGGCCGGTGTTCGGCGAGCGGAACAAAGCGTAGGCATGTCTGGTGAGTTATGGCCTCCGTCGTACCTGCCAGCCGCCGGCGCAGACATTCCTGACGCTGAATAACGAAGTCGTATTAAAGTAAGTAATGTCAGCATGTACATTGTTGTTTTAAGTCCTATCAATCACTTAACTGTATCATTTAAAGCTCATTGGGATGAGGTTAACGTCGACCTTTTGTAGACAGAATAAATAAGAATCATGAAGGTAGATACCCTTTTTTGTTTGGTTGCAGTCGAGTAAAGAATCATAGCAACCACTTTGTGCCAGTGGCACATGCCATACACACACATACACATGTATCGCAATGCAAAAGCATGTAGTAACTCATTTACGAGTAGAGTTAGTCATTTCCACAGCGGTGTTTCTTGTGTGGTAGCGGCGCGTACTGTGACGCGGCAAAAGTTAGGAAGAACCTTTGCGTTGCGGAGAACCGCGATCCAGAGTAAAACCAGAAGAACAATTTAGAGAAGTTAAAAACTACCCCACATTTTAATTTCAAAGACCAACATCTCAAAATCAACTAAGTCAATTTTTAATCCCCACCCAAAATCTCGATTAGGTAAACTAGCTTCGATTAAAAAAAACCCGCATCCAGATCGGTTATCGACACGATGCCACAAACAAAGACACAGATAACTCATATCTCTGTTTAGCGCAGGGGGTTAGCAAAAAGCATCGTGGATTAAATTTGATCAGAATTTCCTGCAGTCATATCAGGAAGCTCCGGGAGATAAAGGCAGCACATAAATGTTAATATTGGGCCTGGCGGCGGCGGCGCGGCATAAATCGCGGGACGGTCGTTTAGCACGCCCCGACGCCGCCCCGACGCCGCTCCGACGCCGCGCGGCGGGTGATTTAGCTGTGCGCCACAAGAACGCGCTCAGCTTGGGCCTGGGAAAATGGTCTTCTTTTTCTAATATTTTGCTTCAAGCATGTGATGTTAAAGACGATGATCATAATAACTAGGTACCGCATTCGATCTTATTCAATAGTATTGCTAGTGAGCTACAAAGTGTTGTAGAGCATGAATATGACAGAAGTTTTCTTCCTTATATCTTACACAAATAAACTTGTGTCCTTAAGGATAACTGGGTATAGTTAAAGTGAGAAAAGCTTTCCTAAAATAAAAATAAAATAAATAAATATCATGGGACAAATTGACACCAATTGACCTAGTCCCAAACTAGGCAAAGCCAGTACTGTGGGTAACGTAACTGGACTGTATCATTGCGTTGTTGGTCTGCGACTAATGCCTATTGAACACGATCACTCTCGACCGGCAATTTGCCTGTTGCCGCCATAAATCAAGATCACCCCCACCCCCCCTCGATGCGAAAGCCTCTTACGAACTTATCGTGTTCACGTTAAATTGTAATATTTCCTTCATACTGTTTAATCTGGGGTGGAATCTTTTAAACAGAATTTTGACCAGAGATAGGTTGAACTTCAAACAATGTAATGGACCATAAATTTATTTGCATAAACACTTAACGTGCTACATAAGTCAAGAGGATTTTTTACGAGCTATCCAACGCTAGATTTACAGAGCCGCAGAGGCCATTGTTCTAATTCCTGACTTCACAGAGGTAGGTCCAACATCCCATGTATAAGCTGACGCAACTCCCCAGCCAGCCCCACTGTTCTGTTTACTATGCTTTGACTGCTCTTCCGAAAAACGAACTCTTTCTCTCCCTTCGTACGACTAGGTATGTAGAAAGGTAATTATTCTGGCTTTCATTTCTCTGAGGGCTTTGGCCCCCGCAGACAGCGCCGCGGGGCGCGCCTATACGCTAATGCACTTGTAATTGAAGAGGTTTCGTCCCGGAAGGGTTGCGCGAAAATTTCACCGTCTGAGGGTCTTGATGAACAGTTGATAGCGCCTGATGCTTACCGGAGGAATCGGTAGCTTGAACCACGGGGTTGAAAAGGTGACAGGGTAAATGTATTCTGGAGTTCGTGAGAGCTGCGCTGCGGGAAATACCTCAGGAAACCTTTTTAGACTTCTAAGCCTTGTTGCTACTCAAGTTTGTCTGGTAGCGCAAACCACTTTTAGTGTTAAGCAGTAACACAATAGTTTACTGCTTAACACTGAAAGTGGCCAGTTGCCATACTACAAGGTATATGAAGAGATATAATATGTCTACCGGCCTTGTGCTTTCCGCATCCACCGCGGTCCCGCGATCTTTACTTTAATATTTCTCATTAAAAGCCTATTAAAATACGTCTAATAAGTATATTAGATTAGTCCAAAATTGCCTTTGGCGGCACTCATTTTGATGGTTATAGTTATAGAATAGTTGCTAACCCTAGCTTGATTAAACTTGTGTATTTGGATATATATTTTGTTTTTGTGTCTCGAAATAAAATATTATCTACATGTTACACTTTATCCCGCGGGAATTTGCTCGGTATAAACTGACAGGTTTCCATTATTTCAGGCGGCCGCCCCCGCGCGAAGTATTATGATTGATAGAATGCCCAATAGCTTACATATTTCACGGGAACACACTCGGCTGCTGTGTTTACTCGGGCTCCGCGCACTATGTTGGTAAGTCTTCAGGGGAACCCTTATCGGCGCGCGCTACCGTCCTGCTACATTTCCAAACTTAATTACAAGGAATGGCTATAATATTTTCCGTCAATTTGCATACAACCCAGCAATTACGCGGCCGTAACTCACGAGGGTTGCAATATCTCCGTACGGGAGCTTCGTTTAATGAGCGTCCCGCCCGCCCCGCGCCCGCCCCGCACCCGCCAGCTCGCCTTGACCTTGGGCGGCAAATTACAGCTCGTACGGAGGCGGTGAATGGCGGCCTTATTAATGCGCGGAGCGCGGAAGGGCTCGACGCTCGGAGACAAATATTCGCTTGTGGTGTTTGCTCGAGGAGCCTAAATATGGGAATATTTCGCTGCGGCCGCCAGCGCCAAGGATATTATGTACGATCTCCAAGATAGAAGGGCTCTAACGTAAAGTTTACTATTTACCCTACAAAAAAGTACAATTAACCTTTTGCATCGGCAGGTCAATGCTTTGTTTCTAAGATGGTGCAAAGCGGGATATGCCTTGAACATCAAACCAGATTCATGGGAGAGAGGAGAGGAGTCAATGAACATGTCATGCCATTCCCATGAGAAGCAATAGTATAAATAAATTAATGGGACAATTGACACCAATGGCAAAGCTATACTCCAAGAAACATCCAAGACCCGAGAACAAACATTCGTATTCATCACACAAACATCAGCGCTGACCGGGGATCGAACCCGGGACCTCGAGCTTTATAGTCAAGGTCTCTAACCACTAGGCTATTTACTCACCTGGTCTTATACTATGTAAGACCTTATGTAAGCGTGTTCTGGATGGGCGTAAGATGATCGTCCGGGATTGTTTTGAAGGACAGAATGAAAAGATCTACAAATAATTATTCCGACGAATTGAGAACCTTTTTTGAAGTCGCTTAAAAAGGCTTGAAAGTGCTAACAGCCTCTTTGCTTCCGCAACTTTTTCTTGCGCGCTGCGGTCGGTCGTGTCGCTCTCGTATAGGTTTACATCAAAATCAAAATAAGTGCCGTGAAGGCAATGTTAAACTCGTCTGTAATAGATTTATAAAGTCATTATAGTAGTTTATGCAACTGCTACATAATTAGGGTCCTTAAAACACGAGTGTGTTTTTATGAAACGAGGCGAAGCTGAGTTTCATAATAGGATGACACGAGTGTTTTAAGGCCTAATTATGTGGAGTTGCATACATTACTTTCTCTACACACATATTATAAGTACTCTAAGATGGGTTCAGAAGCCGAAGGCATATATCATACCCATACCTGTCACGAATTTGACTGTTTTTTTTTTTAATCATAGACAAACATACCGAGCGGACGTTTCGTAAACTGTTTTTTTTATTGTAAAAAAATACATATATGTCACATTATTATTTATACATGTCGGACTGAACTCGACTTATATTCGTGAGTGATCCGTTTTATTTCACTATGATTGTAAATTACGTTGGTTTTCAAATTTGAAACATCGAATTCGATATCGAAAAGTCATTTATATTTACTATTAATTTACTATGGGGTGGTGGTTGGGGCGCTGTCGGCGAAGTGGTCGTCGTGCTGCAATGCTGGTCATTTTCTACGGTTTCTGAACGCACTATAGAGGACTTATGATATGTGTGTAGATAAAATGGTTTTTTTGATGACAGAAGGTCGAGCACGACTTTACGAATACTGCGTAACGTTACGGTTATCGTATCGAGATCGAGAAACCTCATACTAAATTTTAGTTCCGAATACGCTCACGGGGCGGGCGCTGTTCAATACGTCATACAAACTCGATAACGTTTACTAAGTATTCGATTTTACGTGACGCAGGTTTCGATCGCACTAGGGCCTCAGATATATCTGCCCGAGTATACGACGACGTGAAGGTTACCTACCCGTACTGTTTGTGTCGTACTAAATAATTATAATAATCTTTATGGGCATAAGGTTAAATTTCATTAAGTAGGTAGCTACATCTATTTTGCAATAAGTTTGGCATGTTCAGCTTTATATGATTAAAAATCTACCTATTCAAAAAAGTATAACTAGTAAATAAAATTAAAATTAGTTTAGAAAACTGCTCCCCCGCGGCGTGGTCCCGAAGATGCTGGCAGCGTTTCCTCGCTGTATCGCGATGCTGATACGTTGCGCGAGGAAGCCGCCAGCCCTTCGGTCCCCGGTGATGCCAGTCAGTCTTTTTGCAATTTCATTAAATAAATTTTGGGCTTTACATAAGAAGCAGCAATAAAAAGTTTAGCAACGTTAGGTCAAGACGCCAGCACTCAAGATTTATCAAACTGATTCACTGCATATAACTTTAGTTACACTTGCACGCCATAAACCACAATTACAGGCAAACCACATCCAGTGTAACTGTCGTGGACATGCCTTACAGCCGGCAACAGTAAGTAAACACTATAAATCGGTGTTAAACTTACGTCAGACGTTACGAATAGGTCGTAGTTAGTCCCGCGCTAAGTAAATGTACCTATGACTTACTAACGCCGTGGAACTTTGGGTCTAGTACAAAATTCACGAAAAATGTGTCCCAGTACAACACGCCATTTTTTAATGACTGATATACGGCATAGCGCTAAGGGTCGTTCTCGACCAAACTAAGACTAACTGACGCTCGATTAGTGGTCTGTTGATTGGGACGTTTTCAAGCGCTAACCCGAAGTCCATTTTGATGGTAAGTCACTGTTTACGTATTAATTAACTAAACACGATTTTATACATATTTATCATTTCACACCTGAGGAAGTCAGCACAATCACAATACGAAGATTGTCAGCGAGCATTGGTTACACTCGAGTCGTTCCCCGCGGGGCGCCTTATCGCGGCACATTTGTGCCAATTCGTTGAAAGTTGTGAACTTTCGAATTCGATTTCCTTATTTCGGTTGACTTAGCAAATAAAATGTTTGACTACAGAATATTAGGTTCAGTCCCGAATAGTACCGATAAAGTTTACGTCTCGCCACCGGCGTAGCCACATACGTGAGTGATCCGTTTATTTCACTATGAGTTTCGATAGAATTTAGTTCACGTGTCATAAATGACTTCATTTCACAGGTTTCTTGATACAAGTATTTATTTCGTTAAGTCTTTAATTTTCAGAACGAACGCACTTTTATTTAGTTACTTTACTAACCGGGGTTCAATATATTTTCATCCGAACTAAGAGTATATTAATTTTATAATTCAAAATTCGGAATGTCCCAAGAAACGGTTTAAATTGACAGCTCTCTCGTAATAACGTTTCATCAACGCGGCTACTCCAAATTCAGCTATTTGCATAAAGACAATAGCAATCCGGGCCCGGCGGGCCTCGTCCGACGCCGGTCCGGCTGCCGGGCCGCCGTGCTCGCCACGGCGACCGCAACATGCCGCGGACTCGACCAAACTCTCTCCATCACACGATACTTCTTATACCGAGAAGATTGTATTCGGTACAGCACTTTCGACTGTAAGTGTGCTATACGACTAAATTCATACAATAACCGCGTAACAATACTCCCTACAACATTATGTGACGCACGTAATTGAATAATAGCGAGGAAGCACTAATTACATAGCTAATAAATATAAGTAATCGTTAAGATTGCTCTTGTCTTGATCTGTCGAGAGCACGACATGTCATGAGCCTACTGAGTGATTTTACTTGAAACCTCGTCGGTCTCCCTCAACTTACTTCCGTAAATAAATGCAATATTCCAAATACGCATTACATTTGGGGGTAGCGCGGCATTCGATAATATTCGGGTGTACGTCAAAATCCATTACTTATAATTTATCCCGCGTGGCAACCGGCAAGTGGAGTGATACACGGCCCACCTCGCGATACGATTCGATTAGTATCGTTGTCTCCCTCGATCCGACTGTCTGTCGGTCTGCTAATTTCCGCCGACTGCGGCAGACATACATGATACAAGCTACTTATTCTAATTAGATATGTCCGCTCAGCTCGTTTATAGTTTACAGTTATTGTGTATTCCACAGAACCTATTAATGATAGCAAACGACAATCTGACTTTATAACGCGAATAAAAATGTAAGGCATAAGTTTGAAGAAAGCTCTTTTTCGGAAGGTAACGTTACAATATTCTCCAAAAGATTTTCAACGCGACAGGTTATTAAAAGCGATGACACAACGTGATAGGGCAGTTTTGGGATAGTTCTTTCTTATCCTTGAATCCTTAAAGGCGCCCCAAATCATTCAGGATGAAGGACGATTTGTCAGGTAATTGGCTTCGAGATAAGATACATATGACGGCATCGACGAGGGTGAGAGGCCCATTAGCAGATGGACGCACCCTAATGCTTCACACATGTCACACCTTACACATGTCACACCATACACATGTCACACCGCCGACTAGCAGCCAATTTAATGGAATAAGTCTTTCAAACTTTCACCGGTTTCGTCGGGTCCAAATTAACACGCCGCGATAATGCGAGCGCAACCACGACTCTATCAAACTTCATAAAGTTACTTTAGCACTTTCCGTAACAAGACGAAGCATCTGTCGAGATGGTACAAAGGAAATAAGAGGCATGCCGTTCCAAATGAACACAATTCCCTTAGGTATCGACATCAGTACAAGACTTCACTTCCTTGTTATAGTGCGCGCGACATTCCGATAGCCTTGTTTTAATAAACCCCATTGAGCGGCGGGGCGCAGCGGAGCACCGGAAGAATTTTAAAGAAGCGCATAAAAGAGGGGATGTTGACTATAAATAATAAGATAATAGCGGGGCGCAGGGGGTGTTTAGTTGGGGCGCAGGACGCACGTGGAAACTTATCCCACTTTTCAAAGCCTGCCGCCGACGCGACGCTACGACTTCCTGCATACCAAAAGAAAGCCGATATCGATTTAGAAAACATATTCTATTACGATTAGAGGGAAACATAGTAAAATGAAACAGACCTGAACACGTCAGCTGATTCGTTTCGGTCCGCCGCCGAACCCTTTCAATATCTACGCGGCGATAAATCAAAATACAACAACGGCTAACACAGCGAAGACACTTGGAATTGTGGGAGCCCTGGGCACTAGGCTAGACTAGAGTAGTCTAGCGTCGAGAGTTTGGTAAGCACGGCACGGCACTGCACTCGCACTCGCGCGTGTTGTCGCGTACTCGTATCGCGATGTCGCGGCGTCGTCGCGGGCCGCGTGCCCTCGCCGCCGCCCAGCGCGCACTGCCGCCGCCGCCCGCCGCCGAAAGGGAAACTGCCCCCGCGGAGGGAAGCCGGAGGGTCGCGCCGCCATTCACGGCAAACACGCCGCCCAAACTACGGTTGCCGGTTTAATTATTGCAAAGAGTTTCAGAAAACATTCCGAAACGTCAATAATGAAATTCAATGCCGAGCTTGTAGCGCTGAAGACGACTCCACGACGGATGGCGCTATATTTGGAATTGAAACAGTTTTTTTAGCAGACGCGTTCTACCCAAAGATGCCAGGCACTGCAAAGTCTAATTGCATGTTGCAATTGCATAAGGTACACTAACTGTTCCCACAATGTGGCTGAAAGAGGTCGTACCCGTCCGTGTTAAAGGAAGGTATCTGCTGGTCATTACCTACGGTCTCTGAACGCAGTATACTAGAGGACTATGTGTGTAGAAGATAAAATAGTTTTTACGACGTACTAGTTCTATCGAAGTCGTATTTTAGTATCTACATAACTAGACCGAAAGTAAATTATAAACATAAATCTACCTGAGTGAGCGCGCTAACTTTAGCAATTCGAACTCCAAGTGCCGTGATACGTATATTAGTTCGTCGCGCATCCCGCGAGGGTAATTAGCTGTCCCGGAGGAGGCTCGCATCGCAATATGCAATGCAGTAACACCCGCAACTGAAAGGGTATCGGGGGTTAATCTCGCTCTGTAGTTCTTCAGCCGCGCCGCTCGATAACATCCGAAGAACTAAGTACCTTGTCATCCCAACACAACTGTACCCGCGCCGCGCTACCAAACGAAATGACAAGTTACAACGAACAATCGAACGAATCGAAGGTACAACGACAAGGGTGCGGGAGGGACCGTACGCGCAAGATGTCTTTGTTAAGGGTCTTTGACTAGTTTGTAGTTAGTTCCGCCGCCGGCGACGACGCCATTAGCAAATAGAGAGCGATAGCGCGGTGCAATGAGACAATCATTATGAGTAAAAGATCCCTTTAGCGCTGCATTTTATGTTGGGCAACCACAGAGACATCTTCATAATTCGATCGGACTACATCAAACTGTGCAATGAGTATAGACGTCTCACTACAAGCACGACTGTTTTGGCACTCTGTACAAAGAATTAGTAATGGATACAGCAGAAATTAGCTTTTACTTTCATTTAATTTTGTTCCAAAAACATAGATTTGTAGCAACACGTATGCTGCAGTTTCAAAGTGCAGTCGGCGCGTGTCGTATCAGCGATCGCGTCTGCAACTAATTGTCCGCGACTGCTGCGAAGGCCCGAGGGCGCGGGCCCCGGGGCGCCATCGGGGGCCGCGCGGGGCCCCCGACGAGCCGCCGGTCGGGGGCCTGCAGCGTCGTTAATGGTTTGTACGCTGTGTTTTGACTGCGCCCGTTAATGCACGATAAGGGCTGCTGCTTTGAATTAGCATGCGGCATAATTAAGTGTAATCATTGTGTTATTTACATTATGGTAATAATGTAACTACATTATTCTCAAAGGGTTGCGTTTTAGTTGAATAACAATAGCCCGTTATCAAATGGACGGATAATGACAACTGTATGATTTGTTTAATGCTGCTGAGGCCGGGAAAATATAAACAGATACGAACACGATTTTCACGCCGAGGTGAGTAATTATAAGTTGTTGAAATAAAATGTAAACTTTTGCTTTTATTAACGTCTCAACGCCATATGATGCTATGTCTCAATTTGACATCGAAACAAAAGACGATCACTTTGCACTTTGCTCCAATTATATACGAAAATCCATTATATAGGCCGAGTAATCTGGCGGTTCGTTGTATGAAGACCCCCGCACAAAATCCTCAGTCGATGAAACTTTGCAGGGATGTAATATAACGTGAGATAAAACTAAAATAAAAATATCCAAAAACAACATGCCGAAGATAGGTATTTATACCTAAAAGGACAAATAGCTTGATATATTGGACTGAGTAATTCCTCAGCTCAAAATTATTTTACTAAATGAATCATTTTCATTATTAGGTGTAAATTTATAAAAATCCAAAAATTTTACCAAAAAAACTGTCACTTTTTAAAGATTATAACTTTTTTGTCCGTAATTTCGGTGGCAAAATTTCTCAGTCAAATTTTTCTTGTTTTAGATCTTTAGAATGACATTTGGCGTAACCGGTAAGAAAATCCAAAAAAATGCTTACCAAAATCAAGCTATCTCACTTCAATTTAAAAATATCAAAAACTCAGCATGGAAAATTTCTCAGTCCGATGTTTTTCTTTAATAATACCAAATGGTCTCATTACCACTTAAAACCAAAATATCCAAAATAACAATCGTTCTCCGTTGAACACGATTTAAATACTTCTGCAAATTTATTAGTTTTTAATGCACTCGATATTTTTTTTGGATATTTTTGTAGTTGAAAGAAAATAAATTAATATAGTTGTATCAATAAATAAAACGGACGGAGCAATTTTCCACAGCGACCGAAAAGGTAATTTTTGAAAAAAATATAGATTAACGGTAAATATTTTGGATTTTTATGTCGTAATTATAAAACGGAAATAAATTCGTATTGCACTGAAAAAAAGTGACTGAGCAATTTTGCGGTGCAAGTTATGATAAGAAAACATATTTTTGAAGAAAAAAGTGGTTTTTGTAAGGAGGTTTTTTTGGATATTTCACATACAGTTTTCGTATTTGTAGTGAATGTTCGTAGTGAAGAAAATTTTAACTGAGCATTTTTCCGAACAAAGTTATCAACGAAATAGGAATTTTGCCCAAAATACCTAACTTGCGGTTTTTTTTTATATATATATAATATACCTTTAAACCATGATACTTTATCATACTATAAAGTATTCTTTGCCTGAGGATTTACAGTTGGGGTCCCTTGCTTCGTTTTCTGGCCTAATAGGCATTCTTGTCTAGCCGCAAACGGAATGTGACACTTCGCGAAGATTTCATTGCATGTTTGAAAAAACTTTTGTTCTAAGCAAAAGGCAAACATCCTTTTCGTCTCAAATCGTTTAATTTTACACCCGTCATTACACCCGGGCGGAGGCCTCTCGGGTTGATGTTTTGGCCGGTTGCCGCACTCGGTGTCATTACACCCGGGCGGAGGCCTCTCGGGTTGATGTTTTGGCCGGTTGCCGCACGCGGTGTCATTACACCCGGGCTGAGGCCTCTCGGGTTGATGTTTTGGCCGGTTGCCGCACTCGGTGTCATTACACCCGGGCGGAGGCCTCTCGGGTTGATGTTTTGGCCGGTTGCCGCACACGGTGTCATTACACCCGGGCGGAGGCCTCTCGGGTTGATGTTTTGGCCGGTTGCCGCACTCGGTGTCATTACACCCGGGCGGAGGCCTCTCGGGTTGATGTTTTGGCCGGTTGCCGCACTCGGTGTCATTACACCCGGGCGGAGGCCTCTCGGGTTGATGTTTTGGCCGGTTGCCGCACTCGGTGTCATTACACCCGGGCGGAGGCCTCTCGGGTTGATGTTTTGGCCGGTTGCCGCACTCGGTGTCATTACACCCGGGCGGAGGCCTCTCGGGTTGATGTTTTGGCCGGTTGCCGCACTCGGTGTCATTACACCCGGGCGGAGGCCTCTCGGGTTGATGTTTTGCCGGTTGCCGCACTCGGTGTCATTACGCCCGGGCGGAGGCCTCTCGGGTTTATGTTTTGGCCGGTTCCTTCGTGAAACAATCTTCAATTTCCGCCACATTTGGTATTCTTCGGGAGCGGCGCGGTCCGGCGCACGCGGCGGCCGATCGGCGGTCAGCGACCAAAGGACCCTATTGTCATGCATGGCCGGGCTTCTTCAACCCGTTCCAATAGTGCTGGCTGTTTATAATAAACAACGACTGCTTACAATAGCCCATTGTGTTTCTATTCTACTGTTGCGGTCACGTTAATAATAGTCAATAGGTACATAATACGAATAAATAATTGTACAAAATAGTGCTTCGATTGGTGGTTCATTTCCAGGTTAGTTCACTTTGAGGACAATAGCTACTACCCAAGTGCGGTGCTAGCGGAATATTCTTGGAATGAAGCACCGACTTCATATTTCTGCTAGGCCATAAAACTCATAGCTTTTTGGGGATTATTTTATGTTTTTTTCTCAGGTTTTTTTGAAGGCGAATTTTTTAGTTACGTTAATATTTAAAATATTATCCTCCATCTCCTAACCGTTAAGGAGTTATACCTTCCATCATCACCTCATCAACACGAGATGATGACTACCAGACGCAAGTACTTGAATAGCTTTCGAAAATATATGAAACACATGATACGTCCCTATAAAATTTGAGGGTTGCCCTCGCTTTCCCAGGGATCCCATCATCAGATCCTGACTTGGTGACATTGAGAACCTCCTCCTTTTTTTGAAGTCGGTTAAAAAGAAATAAATTCCCATTATTACCAGCGGCGCAATGGCTGTAGGGGACAGGCCCGAGACAACTCTGACGTTAAACTTTCATTGCAAAAGAACGATTCAATTGGCTGTTTCCTTTCCTTATACAATAAAGGAGTTTGCAAATTACATTCACAGCATCCCGCAAAGTTAGAATGCGTCAAACAAGTTGCGTAACATTATAATAAAATTGCGTACGAGCGCGACGCGTTATAAATATTGAAATGGGCGTTCGCGGGCTTTCTTTGCCGGTTGTTCGGCCGCGGCTAACGAACTGATTCGGTTGGCTGAGGGGGATTTCCTCCCAGGATGCGCGACGGAGCTGAAGCTTGAGCGGCGAGGACAGATGCGCCAACGCCAGGCTGCATCCTCAAGCAGCAGTTAATTCACGGGCAAATGATACGTATGTACCCGCTCTCAAGAAACAATCACGTTCGTTTACCGTGAAAAATATTTTTCGGAAAATCTAACCAGCTTGCTATTGCAATTAATGATGCTTCGAAAGCTAATGTCAACCGTATTCAAGATACCCCCGTGCCATTCCCGATCTCCTCGATTTGCATACGTCGACACGTCATGTTGCGCGGTAACAACAAGCTTACCGAAGCGAAAGAGACGTCTACCGACTACCGTGATACGTGAGACGTCTATTAGGAATGTGATCGAAGAGGCGTGGGCATGAACGTGATCAAGTAACGCGGTGTCGGGGTGTCGGCGCCCGCACACACAACGACGCGACGCCGCGAGTTACTGCTAACGAGCGCTCGCTCATTACGCGGCGCGCACTATCTGTCACATCGCTTTATTGTGGAGGCGTTGTCTTATCCGCGTTTGGTCGTTAGAGTACATTCATCTTGCAGGAATATGTGCTGGGTGTTGTTTAGTTGCTGATTTTGATGCCCCGGTAACAATAAAACCATAGATTTATAGCTTAAACACCTTAAGTTTAAACAGTTAGACGTAAGCTTGAAAGACTGATTTACTTCATGCAAAATGTAAAGAGTCTTATACAATAGAAGAATACAGTTAGAAAAACAAAAGGTAGTAAACGATGTAATCCGTCCAAGCGTTTTGTCCTCAAATAGATTAAAAAAGTTGAAAAACCCCCGACATTGTCATTTCAAAGTTCAATATTTCAAAAACCGGTGAACCGCTTTTAATGAAACTTAGCTAAGAACCATCTCGATTAAATTTGCTTTCGATTGAAAAAAATCGCATCGAAATCGGTAAATCCGGCTGCGAGCTACGATGCCACAGACAGATACACAGGTCAAACTTATAATATCCCTCTTTTTAAAAATGACGAAATCTAAAAATTAACGCTACCTACTAACTGACACAGGCAAAAAACCGCCCTTTCTTATTAATACTTATAACTAGAACGAAATAAACCGTCCGAATGTTATGTCGCACAACATGTGTTATTGTACAACTAACGCATTCCCCACATTTCGATATCAGCCCCCGCAATAATGACCTTCCTTTATGCCGGCCCCTTGTCCTCGTAAACCATGATATTGTTCCCGACGAGCCCCCCGGGACCCCCCCCCCCCCCCCCCCACACCTGACATAAATTACGTCACAAGTAACTGATGCGACCACTCGAGACCGCGCACTTGTACTTTTACCTTATTAGCTTTGAATAACCCTTTTATGGGTCGACGAACTCCATCCGCAACCCTTTTTAAAGGGTGCGTGGACGAGCGCGCGATTAAAATATTAAGTTATCGCTATTTGCGCAGCTTCGCGATGAGGATTAACGCCGGCAACGAACTATGTATACCGTTTACTAAATAAGAAAATATTTTCTTAAATTAAAAATGAAGGAACTCTTACAGCACACAGCGTTCGTAGAGTCGCCGGCTGATTGTGCGTCGGTGACAGAGCACCCGCGTCTATCCGCTGCCCGCAGAGCCCCGAGGGTCGAGCACGACTTTACGAAAGCTGCGTAACGTAAAGTCGAATAGATAGTAAACGTTGTCGAGTTTGTATGACGTTTGGAACAGCGCCCGCCCGTGAGCGTATTTGGAACTGAAATTTAGTATGAGGTTTCTCGATCTCGATACGTTAACTGTAACGTAACGCAGGATTCGAAAAGTCGTGCTCGACCCTCAGGCCCGACTACCTTCGCCGGTTGCCCAGCTATATCCGAGCTGTCCGGCTTTTTCCGTATTTATCCGGCCCGACGTCAGGTGACATCGCGGGAGCACCGTCGACTAATATTTGCTTTCATACGAGCAAGTCCCACCGTGTGCCGAAGAGATTTGTTGCCAAATTACTTTGAAAAGTTCAAGCATTTCTCATTTCGTAGAAACCGTAAAAGGTAAGCTTTTATTCGTGGAAAGTATTCCGCTATAAGTATTCCGCTGAATAAGACTCTGTCCTATATTTTGAAATGGAACCAAGCCAAGTAGTCACTATCTTACGGAACCTGTTAGGTACGAGGGCTGTTTGATAAGTACCCGTTTTCTAAATATATTAATATCACTGGCCGCAAATAAGTATACCACCTTTTTAAGCCGTTTTTCAGAGGCGGGGAAATTAAAAAAAATGGCATTCTTTTGTTTTTTTTCTCATTTGACAACGATTCAGTGAACTTAAAATTGTTAAAATGGAGAAAGAACAGTATCGGTCTGTAATTAGATTCTTATTTTTGGAAGGAAAAACATGTGATGAAATAAAAGTAAGAATGCAAGAGGTTTACCGTGAATGTGCTCCTTCTATGACAACCGTCAGATATTGGTATAACGAGTTTAAGAGGGGGAGAACAACCGTCTTTGATGAGGATCGCCCAGGCCGGCCAGTTGAGGTGACTACAGACGATATGGTTAAGAAAATTGAAAATATCGTTTTAGCCGACCGCCGAATTAAACTTCGAGAAATCGTTGATGCTGTAAACGTTTCAATCGAGAGGGTACAACACATATTAGAAGAAAAATTGGGTATGAAGAAAGTATCGGCGAGGTGGGTGCCGCGTTTACTCACGGAAGAGCAAAAACGGAACCGACTGACTACTTCGGAGCAGTGTTTGGCCGTGTTCAAACGTAACCCGAAGGAGTTTCTGCGTCGTTTCGTGACCGTGGACGAAACGTGGGTCCACCACTACACCCCGGAAATGAAAGAGCAGTCGAAGCAGTGGATTTTACCGGGTGAACCTGCTCCAAAGAAAGCAAAAACCGTCCCATGGAACAAATGTATAGAGTTAAAAGGTGACTAGGTAGAAAAATAAATGCATATATACAAAAAAAAATTTTTTTTCCATAAACGGGTACTTATCAAACAGCCCTCGTATACACGTATTTATTTACATTGAAAAGGAAGGTGCCTAAGCAGGTATATAATTCTTTAAAATAACAAAAAAAACTTAATAAAAAAAACCAAACCTGCCTGCTTTGCAATAATACATACCTGAAATGGAAAACAGAAAATAGTTAACACAAATAAAATTAACTAAATCATAAATAAAACAAACCACCACCAGGAATAAACATCGCATGCGATACGTAGCGTAGCCAAGCTCCATTCACCAGCACACCACTACACTCGACAGTTAGTAACCGAGCCACAAACATTCACATACCTTCGCCTACCTACGCTACATGAGCCATCTCGTCTCATCCCGTGCGAGCGCCGCGCGGAGCGTTACAAGACGCCGCCCGAGTCACGCAGCGGTACGCTCTACCGGTAATCCTAGACGAATCGATTCGACGTCGAACAATGAGGGGCTTGTTTAATATATTACTGTTTTACGTCGTTTGTGGTTCTCTTCCACCCGGACAAGGGTCGGCAACTAATCTTGAGTGGGGTCCGGATACTGTTGAAATTTTTTATTGAGGCCCAGAAAATAAAGCTCGTAGGTATTAGTGCGTACTAGTTTTTTTTTTTATAGACAGTTACTAATAATATTTTTTTTACACTTTTTTCTAAAATACGGTTTTTTTTCACTTTTTTTTTTAATGATAGAGTGAGCTTTCTTTGTGTAATTTATCTGTAGTTACGTATTGTAAGATCTGATGTAACTTGTTTTTAGAAAAAAGGACTTTGTGCCAAGTTTCTTGCGGCGCATTCTTCTTGGCAATCATGGTCTTTCCGAAAGTGCTGGTAGACTCGAAAAAATAACGTGTAAAAGAGCATTCAACTGCCTATTTGCTGAATAAAATTTTGAATTTGAATTGAATACGTATAATAAACACTATTCGGCGGTCCCAGTCCTGACCTTCCGCTGTTCGGGCAAGTTTAGTATACTAGAAAATGTATAATAAATTATACTTACACCTCCACATAATACCCCCCCGGCTCCATATCCTTTAGAGGGATAAGCCCGCCTTTGTACTTGGATTTCTTTTTTCTTTGTAAATTGTGTTTGTATCCCGTTTTTTTTAGTACAATAAAGTATTTACTTACTTACTTAATACCTAAACATTCATCGCAGAAACGCGCTTAAATATAGTCACACCCGGGGACCCAAATGAAACGCTTATTAAGCACCCACATTAACTTTAAGGGTAATTAACTTTACGTCCAGTTTATTTTGACCATCGAGACGACTGTCAATTGGCAGAAACGTCCAATTCATTTTACGACCGCCGCCTCCACTACAGTGGCGCAGAGCAGCGCCGTAAACGCCAATCGATATGCCGACTTCTAATGGAAAGATGTGTCGTAAATGTTAACGGGTCTGTTTATTTTCCTACTGACAGTTGAGCAAATTTTGGCGAATAGGTATCCAGGTTAGCGGTTACGCTCAGCGGGCAGCGAGGCGCGCCGCTCGCGCAGCCAGGAGCGGGTTTGTTTACAAAATTTGTTTCCTAAGGGAAAAAGGATTTAGGAATAAATCTCCTTTATTGTGTTGCAGGAATATTGAGTAGTGCGATGGCCACGGACAGGTGTACCGGAGTGAATATTCATGCGGCGGCATGCATCGCGGGACGGGGCGCCGCCGAGAGCGAGGTACTCGTGCGTACGATCTGCCGAGTGGCCGCACAGCCTCGTAGCGAGTGAGTTTTGATTTTAGAATCGGGTAAATTTGAAAACAAAAATGTAAGGCTACATTGGGTCTGCCAAGAGTACCAAGATACCACAACCTCTCAATACAATACAAATATTCTTTAGATAATAGAGGCATATTCTTTGCCATTATACATACATATACTTGGAATATTAAGTACTCCATGACTGCCTACGCCTCCGTCTAATCTCATTGGTACCAGGTGTTTTTTCGACCACGGAAATAGACTTTGGCGATTGGCAAAACTATTCCGTTTCATTAGACCGCGGCGCATGCGGAGGCCTGGTCGTGACGACTGCCAGCAATAAGCGCGCCGCGCGACAGCCTGTGGGGGGGCGTCATAAACACGCTTATTATTTCCACTCCCGGCTTGTGTGCGGAATTCTAATTCGCCAACAATTAATATGCAATTCTCAATTTAAAACTGCTTTGCTGTTCCCGCCTCGCTGCTAACCATAAGAATGTTTTTATTCTTATGTTTTATCTTTGTAATTATTGTTACTTTTTGCTTCCTTTGTCGCTCGGCGGGGGTTGTTGTGATATAATTGTTGCAATATCAAGACAATTGAAATTGTTAATAGTTCACTACAATGACCACAATAATTATCTGGCCTGACTTGTTTCGGTTTTAGCTGTTAAAATACGGTTGAATAGATCAAGTGTTGCCATACATATTCCCTGTATTTGTTATTTTTTGTACCTAAACTGTTTCCCGCTGGCGTTCGTGTCGTCACAGTTTGTGTTTGTGTATGTACTTTGTGTCTAGTTTTAGGTTAAAATGGGCCCTGCAGAAAAACAGCGTTGCGGCTTGCCGCAACATTATGCTGAGTGGAGCCCATTTCACATCGTTCGGTGCAAACATATTGTATTGTTAAATAATATAGCTATATGTTCCATTGTATTCTATTCTTTTAAATGTACTGTTTCATCTTTCTGTATGTGTCGAATGTATGTGAATAAATGTTTCTCTCTCTTTCTCTCTCTCTCTCTTTTTTTTAAGGTTTTTTAGGGTTCCGTAGTGAACAAGGAACCCTTACTGTTTCGCTATGTCCGTCTTTCTGTCTGTCCGCCTGTCCGCGCCATAGCTGAGACTTCACTATGTTGTCCGTCTGTCTGTCTGTCTGTCAAGACCCTCTTTCTCTGGAACGCGTGGAGGCAGCAAGCTGAAATTCTATAGTACTTAAGCTGTGAAAAAATCTAACTATTAAGTCCACGCATTCAAAATATACAGTCATATTAAAAAGGGTGTTTCCATAAAAAATTCCTTGGTAGGTACCTATCAACCGATAGGGTACTTTCAGTTGTCCTAGAAACTTGAAATTTAGTATGAAAGTAACTCTTATAGCACAACCAATAGAATAAGTCAGAAAATCTTTATGTCTGTCTGTGTATAGCTAATTATAACGGCACAGGCCAATATAAAACGACTCCACTCTGCGTACATTTTGTTTTGGAGCGGGACTCTGCTAACACTGGACCACTTAAAACGTTCGGGGAAAAGTAAGAAAAACCTTCAGCGCTGGATTCCCGTGATATACTAACTATACTCAAGGCCAAAATTAGAAGAACGTTTACTGCAAGGAACCCTCGGTGTGCGAGTCCGACTCGCACTTGCCCGGTTTTTATTAATTAATTTATGCAAAATTCTACGTGACATTTAAATATCAAGGTGCTTTTGTGACCGCGCCGCCGCTCCCGTGCCATACCTCCTTACATAAGATTAATATAAAAACGTCGAAGCTAACATTACACTCTATTGCACTACCTACGTGGCGTTGGTAACTAATTTATGACTTATACCTACGGCCCAAATATGTTTTTATGTCTAGATTTAATATCGGTCGGGGTCGTTAGTGGCCGCCTCGTTACGCCGCTAACGACGGCAATCGACGCACGTTACCTTTCATAATAACATCCGCACCGTCGCCGCCGCCGCCGCGCCGCGAGCGATCCGCCGGCGACACGCACCGCGAGTGACACTCGTAATAATTAATATGTAAACTGTTTCGACTCTATTGCTGAGGGCGAGGAATGACGGGGAGAAATAATTAAACACAATGCGAAACGCGTGCAGAGGGTCGAGCACGACTTTACGAATGCTGCGTAACGTTACGGTTATCGTATCGAGATCGAGAAACCTCATACTAAATTTTAGTTCCAAATACGCTCACGGGCGAGCGCTGTTCCAGACGTCATACAAACTCGACAACGTTTACTATTCGATTTTACGTTACGCAGCATTTGTTCTAGTCGTGCTCGACCCTCTGAAACAATCAATCACCCGACATCAATCTAAACCTGCCCCACTGTGGGCCTCGCCTTGTGACTGAATTCGTAAACTGCTTTTTCTATTTAATGTAGAGTAGCAGTCCTACTCGAATCGTTAAAATCAGTCATTTCACAAACAAAACTGTTGTTGTGTGTTAAAACAACATAAACTTCGGCCAAAAACGAGAGTAGACAGATGCAGTCTGTACGTATTCGGCGCGTGCAGTGCTGAACTTTAGTGTGTCGTAACCCGCGGTGGGCAGTAAACCGCGAACCGAGGCAGTAACCCCGCTAGCCGCCGCCCGCGCCTCATTGTTAAACCATAGCAATAAGCTACTGCCCGCTACTGATAACTTATAGTAACAATTGTAACTTCTGCCTGCTTTGAGTTGAAATGCTATATACGTGGAACTTGACAAGAGAAAAAGGGACCTGTAATTTAATGGCTTCATTAGTGCCAAGTTTTACAGTGACTTTGGCCAGTAGACCAGTGGCAAGCCACAATAAAAAAACGTGCCACGTCCTATTTCCCCCGAGTTCATAAACTTTATGGACGTCAAAGTACCCCCCTATCTATATTTATTTATAACAAAACTACGCAACAATAATAGCCGCCGAGGCACCCTCCTGCTTCGGCCGACCGCGTGCGCCGTCGCCGCCGAGCGTAAGCTTTATTACATGTTCATCGCACGTCAACTTTACAGCTTTCAGTTTAAGTACTCGCCGTATTCTGGCAACTCCGATGTAAGCGCGAGGAAAGTGTAAGTTGTAAGTCAGCCGGCAAGTTCGTGCGTAGCGGAGGCGCGTCCAGAGCGAGGGAGGCGACTGAAGTTAACGACGCATTCGAACCAGAGGCGACTTTTGGAGTCATAGAGGCTCCATCAAAAGTTGATAGCTGAAGTTTCTCTCTAAAAGCTAACTCATGAATGTATTCAGAGCTCGCGTTCGACGGAAAAAGCGCGCAGCGAAGGCAGCAGCGAGTTGGGAGGAGGAAAAGTGTCAAGAGAAAGCTCCGCGGCTTGAAATCGGGTTTTCGTCGAGAACAACGTGTTAACATTGTAGGTATTGGTTAGCGCGGCCTTCACGCCTGCCACGCGCGCGCCTAACTGGCACTTAAGTTCTTCGAAACGAATTAACCTAGAGGAACTTTTAGTTTAAGTACCTATTCCTTTGAAGAGTGGACAGTTAGTTTTTAAATGATGACGTCAAATCCAAACGTACTATCACGTAGACGATTACTCGAGCGTACACTCAACGTACAGGATAACACATTATTCGGCATTGGCAGCGCGACACGACACTTTGATTGCTACTAGAATTGAAACCCGAAGATCTGTCGCGGAGTGTAGACCGCACACCGGTGCGGCACTAAACCCGGGGTGATCGGCGCCCGCTCATTCCAGTCACGGCTGTCAAGGATTGGCAGGCACTTAAATCGAACATGAGCATGTTCAATGCAGTCCTTATTTATGTGCCAACTACGAGCTCGTCTCGCGAACATTCTTAGATATTTACGTGCAATCTGAGGAGAGGCAGCCGTCCTGTTCGAGAAGCTAAACAGAGCAAACTATTTGGCAAAGTGAAGACAAACGAATATCTGGAATGCTCGGCGCTGGTGAGCCGCGCGGAATGTGGCCGCGCGGGCGGCTGCTTCAAAGTTCACGCGATATTATCGCGGCGCCGCGCGGAAATCGAACCCGCGGGAAGTGTCGCGCGATATCGGAAAATGGGGTTCACCGCAACCGCAGCCTGTCACTGGATAGCACGCTAATGTGGCGCGAACTACATCTGATACTGACTAGTACACAGTTCCCCCTTCAGCCGCGATAATCAATTTATAGCTTGCGGCAAATTACGGTGTCATTTACAGTAGGTAGGGATGGCATTATTCTGATGTTGTTTGCCTGTTTCGCCTCTCTGATAGTTGCTGCTCGGAATAACGAGTAGGTATGTACCAGCACCTAACCGCACCTGTCGCTTGACAACAAGAAACATAATGATACTGACATAAACAACAAAGCAGCGCGGTCCTCCCGCGAGCGCCGAGTAAATTGAAACGCGCAGTAAGTGGCATTTTTGAGCGCCATCCAGGAATGCGGAATGCATTGTAACCTGCCGAGCCATCTGCGACCCTGTTCCCACGCAATAAGGGTAGAAGTGGTAAAGTCTCCGTGCGGCCGAGCGCGAGGAACGCAGCGGTTACGATGCTTATGATCGACGACGGCAATAAAAGGGACACGAATAGTTTTGCCAACAATACACCGCAGAATTTAAGATATTTGGGAACGCGAAATGTAGCCCGTCTGTGAGTAATGTTACCGCTACATTAGATGCCTACCGGCATACAACTGCATAAAAATAACTATGGTGAAAAGTGCAATTATTCTGAGTTTTCCGATAAGAAAAGACAACGTCCCTACCTGATTGACGGACCTATAATACTGATGCTCAGCCTGTCCCATATTGTCAAGGCAAACTCAGTCTTATTTCTCCGAGCTACCCCAGAGTACGTGCACTTCAATCATATTTATGTTACAGACACAAAAAACTTTAAATTCAAGGAAAACAACGAAATAAAGTCGTCAGCTATTCTCCATCTACCGACCTACATTATTATTCCTACTCCGTAGGCTTAAAGTATTATCCTAAAATGAAAAAGCGCACCCGAACGAGTCACAATAACCATTTGTCCCCGTAATTTGTAAGCCGTCTTTGAACCATTGCTCCGCGAGCCGGCCGGCCCGGCAGCCGGGGCCGCGCTCATCAACCCGCTGGAAATATCGTGAATTTGAGGCAAAGCATGGATTCCGGCCTAATACCGGCGATAGGAATGCTTTGAAGGAATTATCCCTCGGGCCCGGCCGCCGGAGCGACTAACGGGCGGGAAACACCCGACTGTGAAGAGATACGAAAACTTGGCGCTACGACGCTGCTGATTTTTTAATTTGTCTTGTATAGATTTTGAAGCCGGAACACTTTGGTAGCGTTTGCGCTGAACGGGCGGGCGCTGTGACGTCTTACAAAATAACATAAACAATAAAAAAACACATATCAGTGTATACTTTCCTTTAAATATCGCAGTTGAGTACCTAGGGCAGGGCAGCAACACCGGCAATACTGTTGTGTTTTGTTTTTATTAGCGCTTCGGGAAATGGCAACAAGAAGGGTATGAATAAGACATACCTCTCCCGGTTCGGCGTTGGTAAATACACAATCTCTGGCTCGCCGTTTACTGTTAGGTATTATTTACAGGGGTTTCTGCCTCCACGCGGCCATGCGCTCACTCGGGGGCTAGGGTTAGTTCGTGTTAGCGCTACGTCTACCACTCCGCGTGTTTCTGCCTCCACGCGGCCATGCGCTCACTCGGGGGCTAGGGTTAGTTCGTGTTAGCGCTACGTCTACCACTCCGCGTGTTTCTGCCTCCACGCGGCCATGCGCTCACTCGGGGGCTAGGGTTAGTTCGTGTTAGCGCTACGTCTACCACTCCGCGTGTTTCTGCCTCCACGCGGCCATGCGCTCACTCGGGGGCTAGGGTTAGTTCGTGTTAGCGCTACGTCTACCACTCCGCGTGTTTCTGCCTCCACGCGGCCATGCGCTCACTCGGGGGCTAGGGTTAGTTCGTGTTAGCGCTACGTCTACCACTCCGCGTGTTTCTGCCTCCACGCGGCCATGCGCTCACTCGGGGGCTAGGGTTAGTTCGTGTTAGCGCTACGTCTACCACTCCGCGTGTTTCTGCCTCCACGCGGCCATGCGCTCACTCGGGGGCTAGGGTTAGTTCGTGTTAGCGCTACGTCTACCACTCCGCGTGTTTCTGCCTCCACGCGGCCATGCGCTCACTCGGGGGCTAGGGTTAGTTCGTGTTAGCGCTACGTCTACCACTCCGCGTGTTTCTGCCTCCACGCGGCCATGCGCTCACTCGGGGGCTAGGGTTAGTTCGTGTTAGCGCTACGTCTACCACTCCGCGTGTTTCTGCCTCCACGCGGCCATGCGCTCACTCGGGGGCTAGGGTTAGTTCGTGTTAGCGCTACGTCTACCACTCCGCGTGTTTCTGCCTCCACGCGGCCATGCGCTCACTCGGGGGCTAGGGTTAGTTCGTGTTAGCGCTACGTCTACCACTCCGCGTGTTTCTGCCTCCACGCGGCCATGCGCTCACTCGGGGGCTAGGGTTAGTTCGTGTTAGCGCTACGTCTACCACTCCGCGTGTTTCTACGCCTCGCGGCACCGACACTCGGGACGGCACAGCTCTCTTGAAGCTGATTTCATACAACAAATAGACTTAATGAGTAGTTAAACTTGTATAAAACCAGCATTAAAGGTTGAGAGTCGATATCAACGGACAGAGGAGTCAAATATTGTTAAGTTAGTGAATGAAACAAGCAGTTAGTATCCCAGCCTTTATTGCCCAAACCACACGTATTTACAGACGCCACAGTTTCAGTATCGCGCGAGCCGCAGCGAACGTCCAGACGCAGTTGTTACTCTGTTAATTTTTGGCGCGTTCCAGACACTCGCCGGCAGCTCGAAATTTAACTTACGACCCATTTACACTCTCGCTAGTCATTCGTGTCGGGTGCAATTTTTGGCCCAGTCAAAGAAGCTACCGTGTTTCCATTCGCGGTTTCAAGTTGGTGACAAGGCGCCGCGCGAGATGAGAGTGCAAATGAGCGGTTAAAAGTAGGATTTGATTCCCATTCCCATTCGACTCAGGTCCCGTAAGCAAGCAGGCAGGTCAGCCCTCTCGGTAACTCACCGCTGGCCTGGGTGTCGCCGGAGCCCCCTTGGCCGCGCGCGCGCAGGCCGGCCCAGTCGCTGCGCAGGCGCGCGGCGCGCTCGGCCAGCGCGGGCGCCGCGGGCAGGCGCGCCGCCGCGCACTCGCGCTCCAGGTTGTTATAGTTCTCCAGCACCTCGCGCACCTCGGGCTCCAGCTCCGACACCGTCTCCTGCGCCGAGAAACCTTCGCTTTACTAAACGCTCAAGCAACCCGTCAGTGCTGGATGCCCTCATGCAGCTTGTAAGATGACACGCCATCAAGAATGAGTTATCTAACCTGGCGTGATAAGAATTTCAATAAAGCCAGAAACAATACTAGTGACTCTGAACTGTAGACCTGGAATCGAGAGCTAATGTTTGAGATCTTTTGGTTTTTTTGTCAATTTTACAAAAAGGAAATTGACATAATAATTCCATATGTATAATTATCGAACATGACAACAAAATTTCATGAGAATCGGCTCATTTTTCGTTTTTTTTTTTCCTTAAAAAAATCCAAAAAACGAATCAACAAAAAAATTCAACATATTGACCGAATAGCCTAGTGCTTAGAGACCCTGACTATGAAGCTTGAGGTCCCAAGTTCAAATCCCGGTCGGAGCAGATGTTTGTATGATGAATACGAATATTTGTACTCGGGTCTTGGATGTTTAATATGTATTTAAGTATCTATTTATCTATTTAAGTATGTTTATCCGTTGTCTAGTACCCATGGTACAGGCTTTGCCTAGTTTGGGACTAGGTCAATTGGTGTCAACTTGTTCCTTGATATTTATTTATTTATTTACTTATCTATCGAACCTTCTCACAAAATTTCCCAAGAATCGGTTGAGAAATGCGGCCTGTAGAGAGAACAGGCAGACAGACGCCGAACAGACATACGAAAGCATTTTTGTCCAAGCTGAAACGAAGACGCTTCGCTCGCTCAGTCAATAAGCACGAGAGACACGCTATCTTAGGTATACGTGTCAAGGAAAACATCACATTTTGTTTGAGATAAGACCCATCGAAACATAAACTTATAAATCGGCATCGCGAACCTGCGAGACTAGTGACTTACAGCGAGGTCGTCCGGGTCGGCGCCAGCGTCCTGGGCGGCCCTGGCGGCGGCGGCGCGCGCGGCGGCCGCGTCCAGCCGCGCCGCGAACTTGCTCAGCGCGGCCAGCTTCTGCGACACGAAGTCGCGGTGCGCCGCCAGCTGCGACTGCGCCTGCGTGCACAAATTCAATATGTTATTCAGAAAATAGGTAGTTGAATCTACCAGCACTTTCGGAAACACCATGGTAGCCAATAAGAGTGCGCCGCAAGTAATTTGGCACAAAGTATTTTTTTTTTTTTTTCTAAAAAACACTCCCGAGTGATGCTAAAGCAGGGAAGGAATGAAGATGTTAACGCGCGATTTCCCCTCGGCCAATAATTTTACATTAAGTCTGTGCTGTTAGTTGTGTGCGTGTTTTTGGTGTTTGTGTGACAGTTTCATTTTAGTAAAACTTTATAGGAGCTCTACGACTGAAGATAAAAGGTTGTATTTGATTTCGCTATTTCGCGGATATTTCACCAAAAGCGAGTGATCGGGTTCTCGGATACTAATTAATTAGTAACGCGAGCCTGCTTTGTTATCGGATGAAAGTTGTCGGCGCGCGGCGGAAATAAATCGTCGTCGTGTTGACGAAAAAAAAAAACAAAATCAGTCTACAAAGTGATGCGTGTGTGTGTGTGTGTGTGTGTACAGGCTCTTCTTTGCTTATTCGTAAGTAACAACGTCGTCGTAATAATTGTATTGCGACCGTAAGAGCATACTTGTGCCGCAGCGCAGAGCAGGGGACATGCGTTACGGCGGTAACAGCGCGGCGAGTCGTGTCGTGTTGCGATGCGGAGGGCGACACGACTTCCTGTTCTTAGGAACTTTAGGCAATTCACACAGTGTGCTGCGGCGGATCGAAGCGCAAATTAAGGCATATTAATAATTCAATTGAGACATAATTTATGTCTCACTTGACTGCTATAATGCTAATGTAGTACAAGGTAAGCTGAGACTTTAATTAAGCATTAAGAACAGGCTTGCGCTGTAGGCCTGGGACGACCTTTACAGCCTACCGGAGCTAAAGCTAAGTATACTAACTAAAGACAAACTAACAATGTAACACATCGGTTAAACTCATTCCGAACCTACTCAAAATTCGCGTACACACACGACCACAAAGCTGCAGCATCCGATCTCACAGATGCGGTCAACTAGTCAATGTACTGTAAGCAAGTTGACGGACGCGACGCCCTCCGGAGGCGTCGCGACGGGACGTGAGCAGGTTATCCCACTGTTGTAATAGCTGCATCCTGTTTTACTGCAAATTCAGGGGCACGTAAGGTCTGCTCGTCTAGACGCCGCGAGACGAGACTCGGGTCAGACCCGAGGCCGGCGAAACGATCGCGGTGGCAGACGATGTTTAGATCGTTATCAATCAAACATTTGTTTGTTAAAAGTAAGTAGGTAGTACCAGGGGTTGGCAACGCCGCTAACAATTTAAAATTGAAAATAAACTACGACGGCGGAACGCAGACATAATTAACGCGAGATACCGGATTGCTCACGTTTAATAAATAGGAAAATAATCAGACAGTTTCGGATGTAACCGAAACCCTTATTCATGATTAGCAGCGGGTCAAATCGCGACGGGCACTCGTCCCTCGATTAGGGTCGAGTATTTGACCCTCTGCGAAACATGAATAAGGATCTCGGTTAGATCAGAAAGTGACGGACAATTTCTAATTTTTAACCGACTTCAAAAAAGGAGGAGGTTCTACGTTCTACTGTATATGTATGTACATCGATTACTCCGCCAATTGTAGACCGATTTTCAAAATTATTTTTTTGTTCGAAAGAGTATACTCCTGAGGTGGTCCCATTGTCACCAAGTCGTGATCTGATGATGGGATCCCAGGGATATGAGGGCAACCCTCAAATTTTATAGGCACTTATTATGTGTTTCATATATTTTCTAAGGCTATTCAAGTATTTGAGTCTGGTAGTCATCATCTCATGTTGATGAGCTGATGATGGAAGGTACAACTCCTTAACAGTTAGGAGTTGGAGGATAATTCTGAAAATGTTAAATCAACGTAAAATTGTGAGATAAAAATCTTTTAACAAAAAAGTAAAACCGCCTTCAAAAAAAAAACCTTAGAAAAAAACGTAAAATAAAATGCATTTAATTCGGACAAGAGAAAGTAAAGCCTAAAGTTTTATGGCCTAGCACTAACTAGCAGAAATATGAAGTCGGTGCTTCATTCGAAGAATATTCCGCTCGCACTGCACCGACTTCATATTTCTGCTGCTTAGTGCTAGGCCATAAAACTTCAGGCTTTAGTTTCTGTTGTCCGAAATAAATGCATTTTATTTTATGGTTTTTTTCTAAGGTTTTTTTTATTAAAACGTAGTTAATCCGGTGTATTAAGGCAGTCACGCTGCTTCGATTAAATAATTTCAATCGGGATTTGAATGTCAACAAACTAACAAACACAGGTAACACGTACTCGCCTAATGGTGAAGGGGAGTTCAATCAAGAACGGCAAGTTTCTACTCACAGTCATTCTTTCAACGAAACGTAACCTTTCACGTTCCAGTAAAGTTTAAATTGGCTTCTGTTTCGTAGTGGCTGCGCGCGACCGTTCATTTGTGCGCGAGGCTCGAGCGCCCGTCTAGCGCCCCCACTCAGTGCAACCACTCCAATAGACACCTCTAACTTTAGCAAATTACCATCCAAAATAAATATTTTAATTAAGAACCGCGCTACTAATGAATGAATAAAAATATAAAAATATTTAAGAGGTTATACGCTCTTCGCGCACTCCGTGCCTCCTCTGCCGGAGCGCCAGCCCGTGAAAACGTTTGTAAACCAAATAATAGTCATCTTCATCTAGTCCCAAATTAAGCAGAGATTGTGTTATGGGTAAGTACTAAACAACGGATAAACATACTTATAATAGACAAATACATACTTAAATACGTATTAAACAGCCAATACTCGACAGCAAACATTTATTTATCAGCGGCTGCTGGTTGCAGACAGCGCACTGCACATAACGTTTGGCGACTAAGGTTAAGGTTAGTTACCTGCTGCATCTCCTGCGCGAGCGCGCCGCCCGCGCCGGCCTCCGCCAGCCGCGCGCCCAGCTCCTCGGACCGCGCCTGCACACACGCAGGCACACGATACTACACACTACTACAGACAAGCAAATAGCATTCAAATTAGCATTAACATATTTTTGAAAACCATGGCCGCTACACTGATACACGTCCCGAAGCTTGAAAATAAAGGAAGTTAAACGTGAAGCTGTAAATTAGGAGGCTACGGCATCGGCATAGCCATTCCTCCGCACGCCGCGACTCTACTCCAAAAACTACAACTAACGACGTCCAGACCGCCAGCTCTAGTTCACGGATTGAGATAACACGTCAACGTAAAACAACTGTACGGGGGCAGGTGTAAATGATTCAGTATCCACCGGACGCTATAGAACCTTCGGCTCTGTAATTGTAACTGAGGCAGGTCCCAGCGCGCCGCCGCGGCGCCGCGAACAGAGCCGGCGCACGCGGTTCATTAACACAATGTTCGAACTGATACAATATTCAGCGGCGGCGGACTCCGCCGGCTATCAAATTATTAATATCTGAGTGGGCTTCGTAAATCACGCCGAGTTTACGCTAGTCGTACCCAGGAGAAGCGGAGCACTTCTTTGACGTTCATCTCGGCGCCGGGGCCGCACTCGCGGAAATGCTGCGGGAACTAACCGAGCCAATACATTTCATTCCCTTCGTAATAATATCAAACTGGGAACATAGACACCTCCACGCAATAAACAACCAAGAATCCGTAACTTTAAAGTGAAGATCGCGCGGCGCCGGCGCCGGAGTTGCGGCGAGCCGGAGCTACGCAGCGCACGGAGGTGGGGCAGGAATATTCATAGAGCAGAAATAGACGCGCGCGACGCGGGGTTTTTGACAGGTCGCTCGCCTTCCTTATACGGCGGGACATCAGTGCCCTAAGCACGACTTCGATAATACGAGGGCAATACGCGGACGAGTGCCCAAACACACCAACGACATAAAAATCATATCACAATGTCGACTGCTGTAATTGCAGTGCTTGTAAGGATAAATAATGAGTGACTGGGTTTTTAACGCTTGACAGAATTAAAATTAAATCTTCGTTTTGACAGGGTGATGATGACAGAATGATGACATTAAAATCATTATTATAGGTAGACCACAAACCAATTGAGTCTAACTGCAGTTTCGTATCTCCTAAAAACCAACACGACGTTCAACTTTAACGTTTGCTTTAGGGAAGACGCGAGGAGCAGTACTTTTAATTTTCTGGTGATGCTAAAATCTAAACCTAAATAAATGAGCCTTAGAATAACTTTAAACAAAATATTTTTCCAGTTGAGAATTCAGAATAATCTTGTGCCCTGTGTGGGCGCCATGTTAAAAATTACTTCTCACAAATATACTTTTCTAATAGCCTACCCTCGTTGCGGTTTCGCGCGTAAATCACTCAACGCGCAGAGCTTTCCCGCGCCGTCCCTGTCGCACGCGCGCGGCGGCGTATGGCGCGCTCGCTCTAATGCGCACGCGACGAAGGATACCGCCTTTAGCCGAGTGTAGTGAGATACTGTATGTGCCTAACCTTGGGATTGGGTGCTGATACACAAGTTAGTATCAGAAGTATTTCAGAGTAATATCGCCAGATGCGCCACGAGAGATAGTACAGATAACTATATAGGTATCCAGTTGTCTATTGCAAATAGACTACTTTCGATATCCAGGTCAATAGATCGGCTTTTGAAGCTGTTAGTAACCCTGGTTTCCGAACCTCGGTTCAGCCAACATGCCACGCCTAGACACCCTAAAAGATATATCAATGAGCAATAGGAATTGCTGCTCATAAAATTGCTTCTCAAGGAGCTCTTATTCTTTGGACATTTAATGCCACCCTATACTGGATTCAGTTTGACCGCATGTCAGATGGTGTATTGTAGGAATCAGACCGAGTTGTAAAACATCGGAAAGTTATTTCAGTTCCGTGTTTGTGGCATGTTGTAGCGCTCACTTACGCCAGTAATACCTAGGCAGCGACGAAGTGTCCCGCGTCTAAATGCGCGCAGGTCAACGCACGCCGGCGCGGCGGGCGCAAACATGTCGCGTGAACAGCACGTAGCGCATAACAAATAAATGTCAACAGTTTAAAAGTTCGCGTCGCACGGCATAGCGCCGCGTTAGGCCGCGACGCGTGGGACGCGGCGTGACGCGGCGTGACGTGTGCGGGTGACGATGAGTGACGTTGCCGCTGCGATGTGGGTTATGAAGTCAGTACAATGTTGGCGTAATAACGGCGTGAGTAAATATTAGTTTGATTACAAGATCACTGTGTTGTACAAACTTTTTATTTACTATAAACTGACCAGTGATTGCACCCTATCTCACTTGAAATGCAGATGAGGCCTAAGGTACACCTTACAACCTTGAGTTACAACTCACTGGTTCAGTTCAGTAACAGTCTATTCACTCCAGCCTTGAAGAGCCCTAGATTGTACCCGTCCGGAAATGCAGATGATGGGAGCGAATTCCATTCCTTAGCAGATCGCATTAGGAAGGATGAAGCAAACCGTCTCGTGCGGGCCAACGGAATGCCAACAACGTATGGGTGAAGACGCTCCACCCGCCTGGAAGTCCGCTGGCAAAAAGGAATTTGAACACGAAATGTAAGACATTGAGTTTGTCTGATTAAAAAGTAAAATATTGTTTAACTAGTAGGTGGAGCTCATGATGAGGTGTCAGAGGTTTTCCGAACAACTGGGTCAAAGGCGTGGAATTATAGACTATGGCGACGTATAGCCGGCGTACTGCGGCGCCGCGCCCCGCTGACCTTTGCGAGCCGCGAATGCCGCCGCGGCTCGCTGCGCCGCCGGGCCGACAAAGGCTGCTCGAGCCATAACTCACGATGTAGTTATTATACCCCTAAATGCTAAGACATGGGAGCTTTTGTAGAGCCGTTGGTGACGGGTTTATTGGAATACGAGTATCTCCATTACACAGTTGTAAAATACACCAGGACGAGATGTTTTATACACACAGAGGTTCCTGTAAACACGACAGCGCGCTGCAGCTGGGCTTTTGATAATCACAATTTGTCGCGGGCGTGATGCTGTCGCTCTACTCGACGACAGCATTGGTGCTGCCAGCTTATACGTGGACGCAACCTGCAGGTGATTGGTTATTTTATAACGTAGATATAAGGCGTCTCACCGTGACGAGGCTGAGCCGCACGGCGAGGCTGGTGCTGTCGGACGGGTTGGCGCCGACGCCGTCCAGCGCTTCGCCGTCCAGCGCCGCGCCGTCCAGCGCCGCGCCCGGCCGCGCCGCCGCCGCCCTGCAACACGGCGCGGGTCCAGGCATACTGAGGTCGCTCAAACGGATGCGCTCAGGCCGAGCTCTTGAGGGCGACAAAAAGGGGACAACATATGATTTGGCCCTCGGCAAAGAATTTGCCTGTTGGCGCGGCAAGCCTACGGCAGCAGCAGCGTCGCCGCTTGCGCTGTCGCCGCGGCCAGTGGGTTAGCCGCAGCCGTACGCACCGCTGCTGCAGCCGCTGCAGCTCCGCGTTGGCGGCGAGCCAGCGCGCCAGCAGCTGGTCGAGCTGGTCCTGCACGCCGCGCGCCAGCTCGCCCGCGCACGCGCCCAGCACGCTGCGCCCGCCGCCGCGCGCCGCCGCCACGCAGCCCGCGCGGCTGGACATCTGCGCACGAAAAAAAACCATAAACACCCTCGATTTTTTTAGCCACTCTCGCTTAGACCGTTTGAAATCCTTTCATCGGGAGACAGTAATACCACAGTGTAAGGAACCCGACCTACCAGTGGTCCGACGCCTTTGATGTTTGCGTAAATGTCGACACCGCAACCGCATGGCCAAAACACCAAAGAGGGTGAAAGTTCCTAACTAATCGGGCAGCGGCGGCGTATGCAAGGGGGTTCGCCCCCCCGCGCACGATTGACCTATCTAGAGGCCTTCGTTGGACGACTGTATAGACTGTGGCAATAATAAGCGTCTTCAGTTTATGAAAACGGTCCAGCCCCGCGCCCAGCGCCTCCAGCATCGACTGCAGCGTACCTGCTGGGCGAGCTCCCGCAGCTCGTGCTGGTCGGACTTGGCGCCGGCCCACAGCCCCGCCAGCCGCCGCTCGGCCTCGTCCAGCCCCGCGCCCAGCGCCTCCAGCATCGACTGCAGCGTACCTGCTGGGCGAGCTCCCGCAGCTCGTGCTGGTCGGACTTGGCGCCGGCCCGCAGCCCCGCCAGCCGCCGCTCGGCCTCGTCCAGCCACGCGCCCAGCGCCTCCAGCGCCGCGTACAGCGCCGTCCATACACGCTGGCACGAGGACCATCTGCACACACAACCAATTAACACGTTCTACTGACTGCAGCACGATCGACACAGAAAAGATCGAAAAGAAAAAGGCTTCTGGAGACTTAAGAAGGGGCGCTTTAAATAAGATTGGATTAAGGTATCTCCAAAAAAACTAAAGCACCTGTCCCGGCGCTGCGCGTAGGCGGCGCGGAGCGCGGCGTGCTCCTGCTGCAGCTTGCGGCGCACGCGCGCGGCGCGTCCGGCGGCCGGCGCGCCGCCCAGCGCGGAGAACTGCCGCTCGGCCTCCTGCAGCATCGGCTCCAGCTCCGCCAGCGACGACTCCACTTTCTGTTGAGAGGTTTTATTGAATGAAACATTGTTGTTGTCTGCTGCTGCGTCCTGTGCGAGGTAAGCAGGGAGCGTTACCTGTAGCGCGTCCTGCTGCAGCGGGAACTCGTTGTAGTCGCGGCCGGCGAGCGGCGGCGCGCGCAGCAGCCGCGCGGCCGCCGCCACCGCCTCGCGCGCGCGGTTGGCCGCCGTCACGGACGCGCACGCCTGCGCCGCGCCCGCGTCCTGCGCAGCCGACACGGCGGGCATGGTTAAACATTGCTGGGTTATAGTTATACTCTACTTGTACGATACAAGCATCGCACATTCCACGCGTCAGCTCTATTCATAATTCATTATTTTCTTAATCGCTGTGTTAGCATTAATTGTAATTATATTCAGTTTACGTTTATACGTGCTCCTAGCTAGTACCTTTTATACCTTGGTTATCAATAAAGTCAAACACCATTATAAGTGTTTCTATCATACATCGATAATCAGATCAATGCTGTTGTACGTATCCCGTACTCTACTTATCACTTCGATTGTGAAGAAATTAAACATTGCAGCAGCCTAATTATTTGCGTGAAAAAAAAGTTTTTTGAATCCAATGTGGCGGATGACCCTCGATGATGGCCCTCGTGTAAATCGGCTTTGAAGCATTTACATTAAATTGAACACCAAAAATGTGTTAATGAAAGTGCAGCAAGTGCAAAGAACTAACGATTTCCCCTCTGTGGCCGAGCAGCCGGCGCGCGCGCGCCCAGGCGGCGCCAGCAGCGGCCGCGCCGCGCTCGGCGTGGCCCACGCGCGCGGCGCACAGCGCGCGGCACAGCTCCTGCGCGCGCTCCAGCTCCGCCTCGCGGTCCAGGTACTCCGCGCTCGACAGGGCTTCTTTGTCCGCTTTGATGTCGGTCTCGAGTTTCTTCAGCCATTTCTGTAGCCCCTCCAGCAGCTTGTTGAGTTCTTTGATGTCGTCCTCGGCCTTGAAGGTAAGATAACTTTATGAGTACGTTTTCGTATAATCTTACAATCTATGCAACACGCGTGCTCGGGCTAAGTAACCCGTGTTTCAGACTCGAAGAGCTAAATAGTGACAAAAATCATCATGATGCAAAGAGAGGTGCAGCTGCCGCCTTCGCCTCCCTTGTCTGCCTCCGGCCCCGACCGCGCGGGCAAGGTAGAGTATAGTCACAGTGTAAAGGCCCATTTAGATGGTGCGAGTTTCTCGCCCCGACCAACGATTATCGTAGCATGAGAAAAAATATGGTATCATGTAAACTATACGTACGATATTGCACGAGAAGAGCGATAATCGCCTCGCCTTTGATAATTGGATGTTTTTGTTCAAAATCGATATGAGTGTCAGGTTCTAGGTTTTCAGGGGTGCTGATTAATAAAATGGTACCCATTTTCAAATCCAAGATGGCGAACACATTTTTTTGTTTAAAATCGATATGGTGTCATTTTCTAGGTTTTCAAGGGTGCTGATTACTAAAACGGTACCCATTTTCAAATCCAAGATGGCGGACGTATTGTTTTCTTAAAAATCGACATGGGTGTCTTTTTCTAGGTTTCTGGGGATGCTGATTACGAAAATGACACCCATATCGATTTTGAATAAAAAAAATGTGTCCGCCATCTTGGGTTGAAAATAAATGTCTTTTTCGTAATCAGCACCCCTGAAAACATAGAAACTGACACCCATATCGATTTTGAACAGCAAAATGTGTCCGCCATCTTGGATTTCAAAATAGATACAATATTTTGTCTACAACACAAAACAATTAACGAAATTTCTGTCTAATATTTTTTTGCGATGTTTCATATTACCTGCATGGCGGTGTGGCGCCGCTGCTCAATCTCGGCCAGCAGCTGCGCCCACTGGTTGCGCAGCCGGTCGGTGA
>OY829523.1:0-36101 GCA_963691665.1 Clepsis dumicolana | reverse complement strand
CTGCTCGGTCACCAACTCGAATTCGAAGCCTTGCTCGCGGATCTAAAACGACAATTGCTCCGTATAAATAGGCTGTCATGTTTATTCACAGATCGAGCTTTCAAGAGAGCGATCCAAGAATCACCCTTCAATGGTTGAGTACAACCGTCGGTATTACCGGCGTATGCCAGCGAGCCGACGAGCGAATGGAGCAACCGTAGATTCAATAATACCGCGGTTCGGTTAGTTTGCTTTTAGTGCACACTGGAAAACCCAAGTAACAGTCTATACTTGAAATCACCGGCAAGCTAAAGGGTCACTCTTTTAATTTAAAACTGAGAATGATCATTCAGAAGCAGGACTGTGCAGAAGAGACAACAAAGTGATACCACAGTGTAAAGAGCTTAATGCCTAACAGTGGTCCGACGCCTTTGACGTTTGCGTAAATGCACGCAACCGCATGGCCAAAGCACCAAGGGTTGCCACATATTTCTGATTTTAAATTCAAACTTACGATAGTTGTTTTTGTTTCTGTGTAGAAAAAAAAATCGACATGGGTGTCATTTTCTATGTTTTCAGGGGTGCTGATTACGAAAATGACATCCATTTTCAAACCCAAGATGGGGGGACACATTTTTTGTCCAAATCGATGTGGGTGTCATTTTCTATATTTTCTGGGGTGCTGATTACGAAAATGACATCCATTTATAAATCCAAGATGGCGGACAAATTATTTTGTTCAAAATCGATATGGGTATAATCTTCTATGTTTTCAGGGCTGCAGATTACGAATCTGTTTTAAAGTCCAAGATGGCGGACACATTTTACAGCAGTAGAGCCTCACCCGCTGCGCCTGCACGTCCAGGATCATGCGCAGCGCGTCGAGCCGGTCCTGCACCTCCTCTGCGCGCACCAGCACCTCGCGCACGTCCACGCCCGCCGCCTGCCCGGCCGCCGCCAGCGCCGCCGCCGCCGCCGCGTGCCGCGCCGCGCGCGCCGCCTGCAGCGACAGCGCGTGCTGCACCTGCTGCAGCTGCGCCATGCGCTCCAGCACCTCCTGCACCGTGCCCACCGGGGTCGCCTCCATCTGCTTCAGTTGCGCCTCGGCGGCGCCGGGCTGCAGGTCCGCCAGCGCGCGCAGCCGCGTCAGCTGCGCCAGCGTCCACTGGCACGTGTGCGACCAGCGCTCGCCCAGCGCGCGCAGCTCGTCCTCCATCTCCACCACGTCCGCTGCAACACAGACAGGACCGTCACAGGACCGCAAACACGCAACGCTCACAGTAGCTCACCGTCGTCCAGCACCGGCACGCAGTCCGCCAGCGCGTCGACGCGGCTGCTGGTCGCGCAGTACAGTAGCTCACCGTGCTCGGCCCCATCACCATCGTCCAGCACAGCACGCAGTCCGCCAGCGCGTCGACGCGCGGCTGCTGGTCGCGCAGTACAGTAGCTCACCGTGCTCGGCGCCATCACCATCGTCCAGCACAGCACGCAGTCCGCCAGCGCGTCGACGCGCGGCTGCTGGTCGCGCAGTACAGTAGCTCACCGTGCTCGGCGCCATCACCATCGTCCAGCACAGCACGCAGTCCGCCAGCGCGTCGACGCGCGGCTGCTGGTCGCGCAGTACAGTAGCTCACCGTGCTCGGCGCCATCACCATCGTCCAGCACAGCACGCAGTCCGCCAGCGCGTCGACGCGCGGCTGCTGGTCGCGCAGTACAGTAGCTCACCGTGCTCGGCGCCATCACCATCGTCCAGCACCAGCACGCAGTCCGCCAGCGCGTCGACGCGTGGCTGCTGGTCGCGCAGCGCGGCGTGCAGCTGGGTGACGGCGGCTAGGCTCTCCGCGGCCTGCTCGGGCGTGGCGGCGCGCAGCGGGCCCAGCTGCGAGATGCGGTCCTCCGTCGCCGTCAGCCACTGCCTGCGAACACCGAGGACGGCTTGCGGTCAGGGCGACGTGCTTCAAGAACAAGAGAGAAGTGGTGGTATGACTGTGCAGTGCGGCGCGCGCCTACTGACCGGAACTCGTCGCGCGTGTCGCGCTGCGCCTGCATGAGGCGGCGGTGCACCAGCGCCTGGCGCTCCATGCCGCGCTGGCGCAGCTGCTCCCAGCGCGCGGCCAGCAGGCGCAGCTGCAGCCGCACCTCGCGCGCCTCGGCGCCCGACAGCGCGCCCTCGGCCGCCAGCCGCGCGCCCAGCGCCAGCGCCGAGCCCACGCGCGCCTGCTGCCCCGCCAGCTCCAGCAGGAAGCTCTGCCGCCACACACCACTCACATTTACAACAGTCTACACGAGACAATAGCGGCAGCGGGTATCAGAATTTTAAACAAATTTGATCAGCGCAGTGCTACACACAAGCGCACGAGATCTGTGACGACGTTAGATTGCGCGGGCAGGTTGTCGGAGCAGCCGGCGCGCACTGACCTCGTGCACGTGGAAGTGCTCCTTGAGGTCCGCCAGCGCGGCGCGCTCGTCCGGCGGCGCGCGCGCGGCCAGCCGCTCCTCCGCGTCCAGCAGCCAGGCCAGCGCGTCCTCCAGCGCCGCGCCGTACCCCGCCAGCTCGCCCGAGCCCTCCGACACGGACAGCGGCCGCGACCCGCCCGCCTGCGCACGAAACGACACTGATGAGTCTGGATAAGGACCCCCTGCTGGACTCGTGTCAGTAGGAACGCGCCCAGATTATCCCGTTATCTTCGCCTCGGTCTGCCGCGACACTGAACCATCTTGAGACTTCCACTGTGAGCGATGTGGGTCATCTCAGGTGCATGCGGCAGACGTGACCAATCTAGTAACCTCCTATAGTCATTAAAAACGCTGAAATTATTGAAAAAAGAAATAAATAAATAATAAATGCGTTACCTCAGCGTTTCCGCCGGCGTCCAGCTCGCAGCGCGCCCCCTCCCCTCCGGCCTCCCCCTCCCCCCCGGCCTCCCCCTCCCCCCCTGCCTCCTCCTCCCCCCCTGCCTCTCCCTCCCCCGCCGCCCCCGCCGCGCCCGCGTGCGGCAGCGATTGGAACAGGCACATCAGATACATCATGATCGACTTCTTGTCCGGGTGTGGCGTGTTCACGTCTGTAACACGCAAACAAATTGACACCATCTATTCTACCGTATAACCGGTACCGGTACCGACACCAAGAAGACTCTTGAGACCCCCGAGAAAATAAAATATAAGGTACCGCGAGAATTAAAAACAGGAACACAAAATGTGCATGAACATTTCACTAAGGTCGAGCCTCACCCTCGGGGTCCAGCAGGCGGTCGATGCCGAGGTAGTCATGCGCGAGCGCGAAGGCGTGCTCGAGGCGCTGCGGCGGCGGCCGCGCCGCGAGCGCCGACCACTCGAACAGCGCGGGCCGCCAGCGGTGCAGCAGCGCGTTCAGCGCCAGCCCGTCCGCCCACGACGACGTGAAGTTCGTCACGTCCACTCCGGCGTAGCCCTGCCAACATATGGACGTCACGGACCAACTATACACCATGGGGAGCGCAGGCGAGGCCGTAGAGATCCGTCGCGAGTTGGGCACTTCAAAGGTGATGTGCGACCCCGTGCGTGACTGTACGTGGTCCTCACAATGACCCGCCAAGGGAGGCTCAGGGCCGGGCCCCGTACCTGCGTGTGCGCGCGGCACCAGGCCAGCAGCGTGCGCTCCAGGCTGGTGTGCTGCAGCTCCGACATCAGCTCCTTCAGGTGGTACTGCACCTGCCAGTGCAGGATGATGCTCCACACCAGGCCTGCAGGTTGGTGCACATGACATTAAGCTTTAGGTACGAGTCTTGGCACAGATCGACACCGTGTTGATAACGAGAAGAAACGGCCGAAAGCTGCGCTTTCAGTGAGGCGGAGCGGAGGGAGATATCCTAATCGTCCACTAACGTTACAAACTGAGCGAAAAGGTCGATCGATTTTGCAAGTCCCCTCTCCGTTGCACCTCAGTGGAAGAGGAAGCACAGCCTCAAGGTTACATTATGTTCAGGATGGGTTACCGAGTATGAGCTTGGGGTTGCCGTCGACGACGTCGCTGCTGGAGATGTTGACGAGCCGCACGCCCGCGTCGGCCAGCGCGCGCAGCGCCGTGCTCACGTTGTTCACGTGGTGCACGCGCATGCGCCCGCGCTCGCGCTTCTGCGCACACGACAAACATGTGCAACATATACATAGACCTTTTATCCAAAAGCGGTCATGCGCCTCACATCAGCAAAAAACTAAAAACAGCGTAAGGGCAATGGCGAAGTACGAACGCGGTGGGTGTTCGTGCATTCACGAATGAATCGCGTGCGATACACATGAAGGCAGTATTTATCAGTCACAAAGGCTTTTGTGCCAGCATCTCCCGATGAGCTGCGTCTGCGGCGGTACTCACATACTGCTGCGCGGTGAGGATCTCCAGCAGCGACAGCAGCACCTCGCCGTCGCGCAGGTCCGAGAACAGGTCGGACACCAGCGGCTTACCGTTCTGCAACCAACAACTCACGCTGCCATCTACATCATACTGACACTACATACGACACGATTAATTAGGCGAAATAAGGGATATAACAGTTTTTAGGGAATGCGAATTGGAATTTTGGCCTCCCCTTTTACACAGAAACGGTTCTTTGGTCTGGGCTGGGCCATAAGAATAAATAATAAAATAGTAGAACGGAAACTCCCGCTCCGGACGGGCTCAAGGTCACGATATTAGAGTATTCGTTAAACAGACTACTCAGTCAGACTGTCACGGCCGGCGTCGCTGCACGCGCGTTTGGTTGTTTATAATTTGGTTGTAATAGTTTTACGTGAGCCTGTATGTATTTTATTTTATATTTGTAGATAGCACTTATAATAACTTCTTATTTAGAAGTGTCTATAATATGTAGACCTTCGTAATGATTTATAAATCTCATATTTGGTAAAACTAGAATAAAAATAATGATTTCAAAGTAAAGAAAAACTTATATTTTAGCGATATTATCTTTAGACGTAAGTAACATTTAACAGCAACCAACCCTAGCAACACGCCTTGACGACAGAGGGGTCTAACGACGTGAAGGGGGAAGTAGGTATATAAATGGCGGCGTTTGGACTCGGTCAAAAGAGATTCCGTTCTACTGTGTTATTATTTATTCTTATGGCTGGGCCTACAATTTTGTTACTAGAGAATATGACGGTACTGACCTTGACCAGTTGCGAATTGATCCATTTTGCAAATGTCTTCTTCTGCACGTCTTCCCGTTCGTCTGAAAAAACACACTTGAATTTATAATCGGGACAACAAACAGTTTTCGAAACATTTTAACTGAGGACTTCAACATCAGTGGAGACTGGGGGTAAATGTTCAGCATGTTCAAAGTTTCGGTAAGCCTTCAAATACCATCATCGCCGCCCTCGCGCAGCAGCGACCCGGCCATCACCTCCCAGCCTTTCAGCAGCGTTATCATGGCATGCTACCCTCGCTATGACTGCAACGTATTTTGTAAACAAGAGAGGCTGTTTGTCAACTAGCGAGATGTATGCAGATTGAATCCATACTGATTTTTCAGTCGCGGCGCGACGGCCGCTGGCAGAGGCGCGGCCGGACCGGGAGCCGGCGCCCTGATTCAGGTAACTACCTACTCGTATCAACATTCTTTCAAGAATGTATCATTCACATCATCAACTTCATTTCATGTTTCATACCAAGATCAATTTGATGAAACGATTGTGCATTTCAGTTATTATTTATTTGTGTTAGAGTATAAATACAAGAGGTGGTAAGAGGCTGGAAAGTGGGCTTCTTGCGTCCGGTTGGAAGAAATTTAAATATTTATGTAAGTTTACATTTTTTTTAATAACCAAGTGACTAAACATTACTTTTGATGTTTTTATTACTTTAGAGCAATCACAAGTAAGTGACTATACTATTTCTTGTTTCTCCTTAATTTTATAGAAAACCTGCGGTGCCCTTGCTCTGATAGTGTCTATTAGTGTCCTCACAAGTTTATGCTCTAGCCGCTAGCCAGTAGCACGACCTTATGCACTTACTACAAGAAGGAACTCGGGTGTAATGTAATTGTAACACGGGATAGTTTCCGCAACTCTACTAGCTACGACTACTTTGTCTTTTTTACGTGATTTATTTCCAGTGTATCACATTGATAAAATTAAATGTTACTATGTAATTGACAGTTAATGGGAGCCAGCTCCCGCGCACGCGCCGCTCCAAAAAGCGCGTTATCCGCGCTCCAGCGGGCCGGCGGCGCGCGGCCTTGGCTCCCGACCCGTCCCAGATACAGGCGTCCAGGTTCTTAGTCGGTGCACTACAACATTCTAAGCGTCTACTACGTCCGCTGGCCTACCCAGCTAGGCACGCAATCTTTTGTGGTCTTGCGTAAAGCCGGGCTCTCATTCTAGCGGCACTTTGCCCGCTATTACAAATGTGCAAAAGTGAATCACCTTGGGCATACGTGGACGTACAAGAAAATGGATTACCATAACTGCCAACACCAACCCTACTTTAAGGGAAATGTAGCATTGGAGTTTGACAGATTCGTGCTTTCCCAGTCTGCGCGAAGACGCTGCGTCTGTCGATTCAAGATAAAGGAGTGGTACTCGGAATTCAATATCGTCAAGTCAATTAGCAATTCGAATGTAAACACATAGTTGCGTCACCTGCCGCGCGAGACGTAATTTAGGTACATTAACTTGTGCCTCAGACTTGCGCCGCGCGACGGACTGCGACTGCGCGAAGGTCAGTTTTTATACGCGACCCAAAGGCGTTTGTTGCTTGTTCGATGCATTAATTTATTGCAGATCGTACAGCAAATCACCTCGCCCGTGCCATCCAATTTCAATTATCCACATGAGTTTGTATCAGGTTGCCAGCTTATTGAAGGTCATAAGATGGTGCATCGTACTCTCGCATGATGCAGACGTTTCGTCTAAATTTAGCTAATAACTCAAACATCAAGCAGCAAAGCATAATGTTTACACTAAGCTGCGTTACTTCGGAGCGGATTGTTGTTGACGCTCGATGCGCGTGCGACGTGGCGACCTCGCGCAGCTGAACCCTTGCGTCACACGGGAGGCTGTCGCTGCTCGATGATGGGACACTACGGATGCCGCCACATGCGGGTTGCTAAGTTATTTTTATTTATTATAATTATAGGTCTCATTTGTTTAGCGACCACGACCTACAGCATAATTGTTGACAATATTACAGAAAAACGGGTCTGAAATCGAGGAATCCCATGTTCCATGCAATTCACCAATGTACCATTCACAAGCGATGAGATACCGATTTGTTACCATAACAAATGCATTGATATCGATGACAGGCGGTCTCCTCACGAAGGGCGACGCGCATTAACGATCTATCAATCACGGGGCCAATTGTCGCGGCGCGGCGGCTGCGGCGGCGCCGATCGACGCCCGACGTGTGATCTCGGACATCAGCGGCAATTGTCCGACAAATCAACGACCGCCGCGATCCACTACACGGATTATTTTTTGTATCAGCCTCAAACCTATCGATAAAAAGTGGTTTTGATGATACAAGCTCGTTGCGCTCGGCTGCGGAAGAGATCGCCGTTTCGCGGGTTCCGCGAACACGAGCCGCGCCCGCTCCGCAAGTAATCCGACCCCGATACCGATCCTCTCATGCACACTGCTCAAAACAACTTTCAATTTTCATTGTTCATTCTAGAACGCGAGAGGGTTTTCCGATAAATCACACGTGAACGTAATAATAACAAACTTCATCCAGAAGCCCGTATAATATCATATTGCATTGATACCCAACAATGCTAACGGCATCATTAGTTATTTGACAAAACATACAATCGTAAGCGCCGGGAGCGGGCGATGCCCCCGACGCCAGCCGCATACTTATGGTGGCATTGCATTACCGATGCGCGGGCGCGGGCGCGGGCCGAACGCGTCGGGAGCCGCGACACGACCCCAGCTCGATATGGGAAGACGACCCGCTAATCGCTTCTGGGTAAATCATACTCGGGCCGGTAGAGGCAGAGGAGAATGGCGCGAAATATGTCCCTAGATAGCGTTTACTGTAATTGGCTCGTAAGAGTAAGTTGAGCGTAGGCGCTCGTATGATGGTGGTGATTCTGATCCCGCGAGCGGCAATAGCACCAAAGGTCATGAGTCGGCCTGTCGGTACACGGCCGAGTGCCGACACCAGCGCGCCGCAGCCCGGCTGATCTCGAAATATGTGTCAATGAATTGATTTGCATAATCCATAATCTTGAATGGTGCGTGGGTAGCGAGCATTCTAAAGTTCTTTGTGAGAATGGAAACTACTCTCCACGCGGGAAACTACGAGAGACGTGCGATTCATGTCGCAGTGTCGCTCCAGTTACATTTAACAAATGACTCACGGCTCGGCTTAACTACTCTTAATAACTGCACAATTGAAACGTTTGACGAAATAAAATGTGAATGAGTGTGAACTAAATTCGCAGCTCAATTAGCGTTTAAGAACGCGTATAGAAATAGGCTGAAATTGCTGTTGGCTCAATTGTGCTATAAAACTGCGAAACGTTTTACTGCCTGTCTCGAGTGCCGACTCGCAGCGGGGCGGCGGGCACGGAGAGGAACAACCCGGTTGGCACGTTGCGACATGGTGCGATTAAGCATCATGTCATGTATCAGAGCGTCTAGTGTAATCAACGGCAAAAAAAACGTCTCGATCGCTTTCGCCTTTACGTCTGAATTACTATGGGCACATTAGCAGAACCACTAGTACTCTCATACAATTTGACAACCGTAACGCAAATGCGATCGAGACGTATTTTTTGCCGTGGATTACACTAGACGCTCATGAGTAATCTCAGTCTTATCGCTCACTAGCTTCGACAGGCGGCTCCTTGACCTAATGACCTGTAAGTCGCCGCCGCGGGCGCAGCCGAATATTACGGAGGCGCATTGAACCGAACGGAGACATGGAAGGACGTGTCCGAGATGAATAGAAAAGAAAAAACTATTAAGAGCGGCCGTGTTTGATCGCTACAAAAACGGAGTGTCGTTGAATGGTGATGGCGCCCGCGCCCGTAGCAAGGACTCGATTGTAGGTAACGTTAGCTCGGCTCTAATAGGCACGTTCGCAGTTGACACTTTGTTGACTCGCCGAAAGAAATTAGTGCGATGACATCACCGGCGCGCGCGCATGTCATAAGTCGCGGTTATCAGCTATTGTTCCGACTCGTTCCTCACTAAGCATTCTCACAATGCATACAAATTAATCGGTTACCATAATTGATTTTGAATACTCCGGAGCATTAAATAAAATTAATTAATTAATTTACTATGGAAATGTTTCTCACTGAAGACTTTTCATAGTAGGTTCTTTACTAGCTGACATTTGTGAGGTAGTAAAGTACGAGTACTTGCGTGCAAAATGTTCTTCATGCATGTCAATAAAAACATACATACAATGGAACGTAGAACCTCCTCCTTTTTTGAAGTCGGTTAAAAATTACTGCTACCTATTAGCTGTTGCGTTGCCCTTTTAAGGACAAGCATAATGTATGCGGGCACTATCTGATAAAGGGTTACATAATTGCTGTTTCATTTCATTGTCGCGACATGCCCCCCGGCCCCCAGCGCGTGTGAAAATAACGGTATTAATACTAAAACTACAACTTTTTCTTTTCTGGAACTAAGTAGGTACCACTCATTGGCAAAAATCTGCAATGCACTTCAATGAGAAACTCTCTGCTCTCATCGCCACATCCAGTGAATGATCAGGTGCCCAGGGGCTCTACGATTACCTACTTAATAGGTAGTTACCCACTTGGTAGCGCGGCGATTAGTGTGTCATACTGTCATAATCATAATAGCCAGTCCAAGACGTAGAGAAGGCGGTCAGGTGACGGCGCCGTGGTAAGCTATGCACCGCTACCGCGCACGCGCGGGACAAGCGCCTAGCTAATGCCTTCTATGCGTGTGCACCGACCGGATACACTTCCACGAAACGATTCCCGCTACGGACATGGACGAAATGAGCAATTGTCACCACGACTACTAATTGGTATCGTGATGTTTTATATTTTATGATGTTTGATGCGACATATTTTAGACTTTCCCTGCATTAATTTGTTTTTATTAATAGGAATGTAGGAAAGCACACGAGTGAGCAAGCCACCTGATAGTAATGGACCATCAATGCCGTTCGCACTTAGTTCATTGGGAATTGGGAAGATTGGGAATACGCGCAGCTTCTGGGGATGAAGTCGAACCGGAGCCGCTAGCGACTCGGCAACAACTTTATGTCAGCGTTTGTTTAAACAACAAAGTGGAACGCGTCCCGCGACTCTAGATACTGCTTGTTGAGCCTCTTGGCACGTTTGAGTGACCGATGGTTGACTAGCAGGCGCGGGACGCCATGGGTAGTAAAGTGCTGGCAAAGCAGTAACATGTCGCAAAACGAACGGTTGTCGAACGCTCCACGAGAACAGAGATTACCAAGTCGGAAGAGGTCTTGTCTAAATTGTCATCGTGCGGATTCCCACAATGACTACTACTTATGTATGGCGACATAGAACAAGTAATTTTGATTTTTAACCGACTTCAAAAAAAGGAGGAGGTTCTACGTTCCACTGTATTTTTTTTTTTTATTTATGTTCATCGATTACTCCGTCAATTGTAGACCGATTTTGAAATTATTTTTTTTGTTCGAAAGGGTATACTCCTGAGGTGGTCCCATTGTCACCAAGTCGTGATCTGATGATGGGATCCCAGGGATATGAGGGCAACCCTCAAATTTTATAGGCACTTATTATGTGTTTCATATATTTTCTAAGGCTATTCAAGTATTTGAGTCTGGTAGTCATCATCTCATGTTGATGAGCTGATGATGGAAGGTACAACTCCTTAACAGTTAGGAGTTGGAGGATAATTCTGAAAATGTTAAATCAACGTAAATTGTGAAATAAAAATCTTTTAACAAAAAAGTAAAACCGCCTTCAAAAAAAAAACCTTCAAAAAAAACGTAAAATAAAATGCATTTAATTCGTACAAGAGAAAGTAAAGCCTAAAGTTTTATGGCCTAGCACTAACTAGCAGAAATATGAAGTCGGTGCTTCATTCAAAGAATATTCCACTCGCACCGCACCGACTTCATATTTCTGCTGCTTAGTGCTAGGCCATAAAACTTTAGGCTTTAGTTTCTGTTGTCCGAAATAAACGCATTTTATTTTATTTTTTTATTTATCATTATTTTAGAGGATTATTTTACGTTTTTTTTCTAAGGTTTTTTTTTGAAGGCGGTTTTACTTTTTATGCAACGACTTTCGTCACTTCAACTTCATATTCATCATCATCATGTCAGCCGAAAGACGTCCACTGCTGGACATAGGCCTATCCCCCAAGGCTCTCCACTCAGACCGGTCTTGTGCTTTCCGTATTCACCGCGATCCCACGATCTCCACCAGGTCGTCGCTCTATCTTGTTGGAGGCTTACCGCCCACTGCCACTTAAGTTTCGCAATTCTTCGGGCTATGTCGGTAACCTTAGTTCTCAGTTTCATATTAGGTACCTATCACAAATTGTAAAGTGGCATTGATTGAACCGCGAGCGACGTAGATGTATTATCATTGTCTCCATGTCATTGTAAAGGCATCATTGTAACAGTAACACTAATGACATGGACCAGAGATGTTAGCGATGTAGCAGGTACAAATTAAGCAAATGAAGATGCGAGCGAGCGTAATTGCGGCGGCGGCGGATTCCGCGCGGCTTTCTTCGCCGCAACTGGTGCGAGACATGCGCGCGGGCCGCAGCGCTGCGGCTAACTATCGTGTTTATGTCGTCTTAAGAAGTTCTAATGTCATCACATACATAATAAACAAATGCTTTTAAATTTTGCGGTCAGAAAAAAATTAAGGTATTACATTAAAGCACCACTTTCTATGTCGTACCTACTTGTACAACCTGTAAATTTTTTGACTTATAATGTTCGCATATAGCAATAATTTTGTAGATATTCTGAAAATCTTTAATTCCTTATTTATTCTTTTATTTCCTTGATTGTCAAAGTTAAAAGTTTTAATAGGTACTGAAAAACAACAACTCCCAGTGACAAAAACCTAAAGGATGCATAATGTGCTAAACAAACATAGTTTCAATGAAACTACAGATGATTGCAAAACTTATTTGCATCAATCAAGGTGTATAAATTGTTATGTAATATACCTACCTACATCATTTACATTAAAGATGACTAGAAACTGTTATCATTATCATCCTTAGTCTCGCTGAGTGTGAAATAAGTTTAATTACAATCATAATAGTTGTTATGCAACTGTTACATAACGAGGGTCCGTAACACACAAGTGTGGTTTTATAAAACGAGGCAAAGCCGATGCAAATTTGTTAACTTCAAATGAGTTACTTTTTAACCCCCGACAAAACAGAGGGGTGTTGTACGTTTGACATGTGTTTCTGTGTATCTGTGTGTCTGTGTCTCTGTGTCTGTGTATCTGTGTGTCTGTTTATCTGTGTGTCTGTATATCTGTGTGTCTTTGTATTTGTGTGTCTTCATTGCTCTTAAACAGATGGACCAAATTCGGTGCGTTTTTTTTTAATTGAAAGCTAGTTTAATTGAGATGGTTCTTAGCTAAGTTTCATTAACATTGGTTCACCCATTTTCGAAATATTGATATAGATTTCGGTGCCCTGGACTACCCTTAACTCTCCGCTCCCGCATCCTGTGCCTGGTTAATATCTCCTCACTTAACCTGACTGTCAATTCATCAATGGTGGCTCATTACATTACTGATGTTAAAGGGACAAGGTTATGAAAGAGTGCACACTAAACTACTATTTTGATACTGGTGTAATAAAGAATTTCATAGTGGATTGGATTTGAAACAACCCTGAACTGAATACGAAAAGCAGAGAGCATAATTATATTATTGATAATGTTGATGAAGGGATGTCGTATTGTATTGACTTATTAATAACAGGCAATGCAACCATATGGAAGTAATAAAGTAGCCGCACTTTCTTAGTTTGACAAATAATATCGCACCACATTATGTACCCTCAACATAATAGCGGAAAACATTGATTTAATGAATGAAGTCAGTTTCATGTGTAAAAGGATACAAGTAACTAATGCAATACTAACTAAAAATAATTGCACTATACTACTGTCACGGGCTTATTACATAAATATAACTGTGGACAATAAAAAATACAATACTAACCACTGCTCTGACACATCTATAATTCTAATAAGTTTACTTTCATGGCTCTAATTAGAAAATGTGGGGTTGAATATCATACTTTTATTCCTCTCACTGAACATTGAGAGAAATATATGAAATCAAGTCTAAATACTTTAAAAGAGTTCATGACTGGTTTAATTAAGCATAGCATACGGGAGGGAGTGCTTTACAAGCTTCGAAGTCCAGGCATGTCTCACAGAACACAGAAGTATGTCAACAGGTCGGACACCTGCCGCTAGGAAGACGGTTGATTATCAGCCGGATAATCTCCCGCTGGCGTGCAGGCTCTATTTATATCAGTGTTGTGTACACAGCGATAAGATAGGCGGCGGCGGCGGCTGCAGCGCCGGCACTCACCCACGTAGCCCGCCTCCATGGCGATGCCGCTCGAGACAGCCCTTTTCAATCAAGTTTCTGTGATGGTAAAAAGTTTCCCTGCGACATGACAGCACGCACACACCGCCACTCCCAACTAGAAACTTAATCCAAACTTTTCAAAACACGGCACTGACGCGCGGCGCTTGTGGGACGAGTTGCAGTCACTTCACACGACTTTAAAGTACTTTTTATCCACTCTTGCACTCAAAAAGCACACAAATCGGTGAAATTCCACGAGAAAACTAAGAAAACATTGATATCGCGCACAGTAGTCAAGCACGAAAATGACAAACTAAGCTAGCAAGGAGTAAGGAGAACCCAACCCACACACTCGCACTCGCGACGCGCTGTCACGCACGCGCTGTCAAAACAAGTGTCAAGTCAAGCGCCTGCTGCTGGCAACACCGCTCGGCAATGCTGTTGCTACCACGGTCAGTAAACTCTCTCTGAACCCGATTGTATCTCGTCTCGCTTTAATGCAGGAAAGAAAATAATCGCTGTATTCTTTAAGCACTTATTAACACTGTGTAACGATCCAATAAAATCATTGTCATAATTTTGTGCTTGAATTAAACGTCTTCGTCTTATTTGTATTCGTTATAGAAATAGATTTTTTAATAATGCTCTACCTAATAAATAAATCACAAAAAAGTAAAACGAAAAGTACTGAACATGAAAACTTGTAGTAGCGCTGTGATATAAAAGTGTTGCCAGGATATAATATTAAGGAATAATTAGCGATTATCTGAATGCTTGCAAGATTATCAAAAAATATAATCAATCATTTGAAACGAAATACTTAAACTAAAAAAAAATACCCCATGAAACACCTCCATTCGTTTACGCGTGTGCCAAAAGAGAAGAGCAAATTCAAAATATTCTTCGAAACGAAAAAATATATATAAAATATATTTTAAAACTAAACCACTATTGATTTGATTTCTATTTTAGCAAGTAGAAAACCATGAAGTTACTTTTCTTCTTGTTTAATCTGTGTTAGCATACCCGATTCCTTTTTTTAGACTTAAAATAGTAGGTAAACAGTAGAAAAATATTACCAAAGAAGGGCTGGATTTAAAAACATTTATCTACATATAAGAAAACAATCGATTTATTGATTATTTTTGTTTTATTTTTATGAAACATTCATAGAATGAAATTCAACATACAATGACAATGCAAAGAAAAATTCGTTAAGCAGCTGGACTTGAACCAGCAACCTCGGTAATCCGTACCACGCTCCACCAATTAAGCTATACTTAACGTTGGTGTACCTAACGAATTTTTCAATGCCTTGCGTCATATTTTATTTGGAAGGTCTCTCCTCAGCGCCATCTATGAGTAGCTTAATCAAGCAGCTCACCCACTACGGAACTTCTACAGTTACGCATTAGTGGCAAGAGATGGAGCTATTTTCTGAATCAATGAAAACAATCGATTTATTGATTATTTTTGTTTTATTTTTATGAAACATTCATAGAATGAAATTCAACATACAATGACAATGCAAAGAAAAATTCGTTAAGCAGCTGGACTTGAACCAGCAACCTCGGTAATCCGTACCACGCTCCACCAATTAAGCTATACTTAACGTTGGTGTACCTAACGAATTTTTCAATGCCTTGTGTCATATTTTATTTGGAAGATCTCTCCTCAGCGCCATCTATGAGTAGCTTAATCAAGCAGCTCACCCACTACGGAACTTCTACAGTTACGCATTAGTGGCAAGAGATGGAGCTATTTTCTGAATCAATGAAAACAATCGATTTATTGATTATTTTTGTTTTATTTTTATGAAACATTCATAGAATGAAATTCAACATACAATGACAATGCAAAGAAAAATTCGTTAAGCAGCTGGACTTGAACCAGCAACCTCGGTAATCCGTACCACGCTCCACCAATTAAGCTATACTTAACGTTGGTGTACCTAACGAATTTTTCAATGCCTTGTGTCATATTTTATTTGGAAGATCTCTCCTCAGCGCCATCTATGAGTAGCTTAATCAAGCAGCTCACCCACTACGGAACTTCTACAGTTACGCATTAGTGGCAAGAGATGGAGCTATTTTCTGAATCAATGAAAACAATCGATTTATTGATTATTTTTGTTTTATTTTTATGAAACATTCATAGAATGAAATTCAACATACAATGACAATGCAAAGAAAAATTCGTTAAGCAGCTGGACTTGAACCAGCAACCTCGGTAATCCGTACCACGCTCCACCAATTAAGCTATACTTAACGTTGGTGTACCTAACGAATTTTTCAATGCCTTGTGTCATATTTTATTTGGAAGATCTCTCCTCAGCGCCATCTATGAGTAGCTTAATCAAGCAGCTCACCCACTACGGAACTTCTACAGTTACGCATTAGTGGAGATCTTCCAAATAAAATATGACACAAGGCATTGAAAAATTCGTTAGGTACACCAACGTTAAGTATAGCTTAATTGGTGGAGCGTGGTACGGATTACCGAGGTTGCTGGTTCAAGTCCAGCTGCTTAACGAATTTTTCTTTGCATTGTCATTGTATGCTACATATAAGACACTATCTTCGGTTAGGAATTGTAAGTTTCAAATAAACAATTGCGTTGCTCTGAAAATAAAGATTTCATTTTAGTACTTACAAACGTATGTTAAAAACTACACTGCATAACTTAAATCATATTATCTTACCTGAAAATAAAGAAACGACATTTAAAGTTTATTATTTAAATCGTCAATTCCTTTCCTCGTAATATAATTTTCATAACCTAACAATAAATGCTCAATCACGGTGACTTCTGTCAAATTCAAACAAACTGCTTTACCAACGGCGTTCGCCACTAGCGCCATCTATGGAGTACATAAGTACAAGACATGGTCACTGTTTTAACGACAGAAGAGCGCTGTACAAATTAAAGAAACTAGTTTCTTTACATACATTTTCGTTTCAAGAAAAAGTAGGTACTCTGAGCTGACGACCAAACTCCACTAGTTGTACGTGAAGCCATTGAAATTTAGTTTTAATTCAGTCCAATTTCAACCGTGATAGTGGATTTTTAGTGCCCCCGAGTTGGAATTCAGTGTTGAACACTGCGTGAACGCGTGATGTGAACATTTGACTCTAACGCCATGGACTTTGGGCCTAGTACAAAATTGACGAAAAATGTGTCCCAGCACAACACGTCATTTTGCGATGACATTTACGCCATGGAGCTGTCTACTAACTACTTAAGACTGACTGATGTTCGATTAGTGGTCTTTTTTTGAAAATTTGTGGTCTTTTGGGTTTTGGTTCGAAGATTTTTGAGCTAACCCGAAGTCCATGGTGTGGTAAGTCAATGGATGTGAACGAGTCTTTTCTAAGTTTTCATTTCACTGCGTCCGAAGCAGGTGTGTTGGCAATCGACAAGAGCGCCATCTGTGAAGTAAAGCCGGCTTTACAAGTGACGTTTACAACAGCAGCGACGAACAACGCCATCTAGCGTCGATCCAAGATATATGCCCCTCCACTGCGCGGTTGATTTGAAAAACAACCGAGATTTTAAAAACAGCTGTAACATCGCAACGACTTTTTTCTGCTCTGTAAATTGCTAAAGATTAGTTGGTTAGTTTTACGTCGCTTGTCGCTTACCCTGTGTTATTTTTGCTTGTTGATTATATTGTGTAACCAAGTTTAATAAAAATCATTTAAATTTCATGTTGGTTCCTATTTCTAGTCCTTATTATTATAATTTGCTAACAGGTGCTCCCAGAGCCCTAGAGGATTATTCCGAAATAAGTCAGCCTATGCTTGACTGACATACGTGAGTGATCCGTTTATTGACCGAGCGAACGAATTGAGTGAAGCGTCTCAGTTTCAGCCTCGACAAAGTAATACAAAAATGACCAGATCTTGGCAAAATTTTATGATCAGCATTTTTCCATTTTTCCGTGGTTAGAAATGTACCTAACATGTGAGCATCAAGGTTGTTTTCAAATAGCCTGTGTTGGCTCTCTAAGTAAGGAGTTAGAATTCTCAAAATTTAACTTAAAATTAAACTTTCAAAATGTTTTCTGTGAGATCAGCACTAAATGTTAAAAATACGTTTTGGTCATAATTATTAACTTCACGTTACGGGATACTAACATTTCCCGTGCGTGAGATGCACCTCGTAGGGCGCGGCGGCGTGCGCAGGCGGCTCGCCGAGCTGAACCACCCACGTGACGCGCGGCGGCTGCATGTCGCGCGCGCCGCCGCCTCCGCCTGGCAACCCTGCGCGCTGCGTCATCCGCGCGCCGTCAGTATTGCCAATGCCGCCATCCACGGTGTTGCCATGCAACAATTTCACTTATTCAACCGACTTCACTGCACTTATGGCAACTTTGTTATGCTGCTACACCAAACTCAAAAGTTTTATAATCACTTCACTATACTAGGCCAGCGTTCTCAAATAAATATTATTGAAATATTTGGGTATGCTTTTACTTTTAATATTTGCCATGCAGAATGGTAGCGTCACAACCATCTCACTTGCGACCAGCTGTGTGACCTTATCGCAGTCACTCGCAGTGCATCACTACATCACTGGGTATAGATAATTTTAGGCACTATTTCATTTATCGAGAAAGGGTTCTACAGCAGGTCGCAATGAAAAGGTTTGCTTTTAGTTACTAAACGCATTCAAACTGAATTACACATTTCTGATTGGAGTTTTCAACTTTCAACTGCCTATTAAGTACATGGTAAGTACTTACATAGGTAGCTAATTGTTCAAAATTCATACAAAATTTTTAATCACGTTTTATTTTTTACCTAGGTACAAACGTAACGTCTCAAAACTTTATAGAACCAAAGACATCAGTACTTGGTTGGTGGGTTATCGTTGAATTGGCGGCAATTCGCGGGTCCCCAACACGGGCCAGCGGGCCGGCCGGCGCAGCACTAGGGGCACTTTCACCGGCCGCCGGCGGCGCGCAGTTTGTTTGTTTATTATTTTGTATCGTACTAGTTATAGTGAATGCGAGTTATTTTTAGGTTCACGCGGTTCACCTTGACAACAGGCTGCGCCCGCGCGGGGCGCGACAGGGCCGCCGTTGCTGCATACCTATAGGTACTCTCCCTGCTTAATGTTCATTGTTGCATACGCAAAGAGGAATACATTCTTTTATTAAAATACCTCGCAAAAAGTTACGTATGTTTTTTTTATAACATAAGTAGGTACTTAGCCGAGGAGCTGGTGCAGCCGCTGCATGTCGCCGCCCGGAAGCCGCCGCCGTATCTGATAGCGCGGCTATCGTTACATAAGCGTTATTTTATGGCTATCCAATTATTTGTATGCCATGCGTTCGTTATTATCTCGAAATGACTTCTAAAAGTTTCTACAAAGCTATGATTGACGGATAGGTACGAGGATACAAAGTAAGTAGTGTAACTGAATCTCTAGCCTCGACGTGCAATGTCTGAAGTTTCTCGGGCTTAGCAAAGGTGAAACTGTTCTTGCAAACCACAACGGTATAACAAGCTAACCCTAAGAGCTGACTAAGTACCTAGTAGCTATAGGTATCTGTAGCGTCTCCAGCATTCATCACTTTCTTTTACAACTCAACACAATATTGACAGCTAGCGCTACCTAAACGTAAAGCATTCAGTTCAAAGTTTGCACTCTCCGCTCAATTCTTGAAAACTTAGAACTTTCATCATCGTGTATCGGTGAAGACCTCGCGTTTCTCACTTAACTTTGCAGTAAAATGCTAATGATAAGCTAAGCATTGCTTCGGCATGTACCTAACCGACGAACATGAACCGTGTCGCCGTCGTGTCGCAGCACAAGTGGTACCTACTTACCTAAATAGGTAAAAGTGCAGTGATAGTGCGGAACATTGAACAACTCTAATACTCAACTTTTGTGGTAAAATTTACGGCATCCCATTACGCGCGGCGTTTGTTTTGGTTCCTCTTTGTGGCAATAAAATATGAAAGTCCTAGTTACGCCGCAGCCGGGCCCGCGTGGCCGCGCGGCCGCGTGCATCAGTGTGGGAATCAATCGCACGTTTCCCATATAATTGCAGCGGCAGAATGGTTGGGGGAGTTTATATTTAACTGACATTTGGGTTTATTTTGATGCGCGGTCGGCGACACGCTGCGCAACAGCTGACGCAGCGCGATGCGCCTCCCGGCCCAGCTCCCACCACATGATCTGCCAACAACTGTAGTTTAAGTATAAATTAACTGCAGGATTTAGAAATTAATTTTTGCGCCCACGTCGCATCTCGTGGCATCAGGGGCGCCGAGTATGGCGCGGTGACGCCAGCAGGCCTGCGGCTGCCGGCGCGGCGGCCTACGCGCCGCTACGCTAGGTGAAGAAGGCCTCGACTTTTGTCATATTCGTGGGAAGCGACTTGATTTGTAACATTATTCCGCCTAAAAGAGCTGCTGTTGCGCATGAGCGGTTGAACTATCGATCGATCGACTGTTTAAACGATTAATTCGTCACAGTTAATGGTGTTAACGAGAGAGCGCGCGGCAACAGAGATTACTCGACTTTTAGTCGGGATCGAGAAGTGGTGGTGATTGCTAGCCGGTCCAGTACGGCGCCAGCACCGGCCGCGCCGTCTGCTCAGCTCCTCACCGCCTGCAGGCAGCACGCGAGGCCGCGAATCGTCTGACCTGCAGGCCGCCGACATTCGGCGATTTGTTAACCAAATGAGTGAATAAATTACGCCCGCCGTAATTACCGCGAAACTGAACCAGTTTTGGTGTAACGCTTGTTTAACGCGAAGGTCGGGGCTACCTTTTCTAGTGATATTTTATAGGGCGACGACGAGCTAACATCGAAAACGTTTACCTCGAGTTTTAAGTACTTAAACTATGTAGACTTTGTGTTGTTTTGAAAACTCAGTGATTATTTTCTTACCGCAATCATACCTAAATACTTAGGTACAATCTGGCAAATTAATTACTGAACGCATAAGATGTTCAATATGATAGTAAACAGTAACCAATCAGAAATGTCGCATTTCATTACGCGCATCAATTAGGTAATTTATCTAATCGCGAGCTCCGCTGGCCCAGTTGCGGAACGAAAGGCCGCCAATAAATTTGTATATCACTGACACACCACACTAAATCAAACCGCAATTAAGCATTTCACTCGAGTTCGTAATTGTTCGATAAGTTTCGGTCGGATGCGCGGAGTCGCGATCGCGCGGTGCGTGCGCGGCGGCCGGCTGTCAGCGCGCGTGTCGTCTGCGCCTGCGCCTGCGACAGCACTCGCGGCGCTCGAGCCCGCAATCATTTATTTCGATTGTTATCTCAATATTAGTAGAGACTGCACTTACATATACACTAAGTATACCCAAGTTTGGGACCTAGGTCAATAAAATTGACCCATGATATTCATATATTATTTTATTTAAAGACTTTAATTGTACTGTCACTTTAAAATATGTAAAAAATTCAGCCCTGAGTTGATAGTATTTGGAAAAAGAAACAATGTTCGTGTACGCGGGACGTGACGGCGCAGCAGCTACGCCGGCACCGCTGCGGTGTCTACGCGTGACGCAATCCGCCGACCATCCACAGTTCGAGGCGATGCTTCCGGCTGCCGCGGAAAAAACGACAAACAACCCCACTTTAAAACTTTACTTGCTACGTCGTGGAAGCATTGTTGACACGCTGCGTACAAGATACCCGCGATCATAATCAAACGCGCATCGTTATCTCTCGGCGCGGGCGCCGACCCCGCACCCGTGACGCCGCCGCGACTGCGATGCACTTTACTACATTATTGTGTCAACTGTGTCACACTGCGGTGTTGTAATTAGGCCTCCACTGCATAACACTGTATAAGCACATACGTTTTATGATACGCAGTCATTTGAGAGCGGTCCACAACCATTCCACCGCGGAACTGGAATGTACCTGCTGAGCTGAGCGCAGTTCAAGTTTGACGATAGATTTATATACTTACCCAGTTAGAATTAGAAGCTTGAGTAATTGACGTGTGAAAGTATAAAAGTGACACACATATATGTGTAGATACCTGAACATTAAACTTACAGTAGGTACCTTACCTACTGTTTTCGCGTATAAGGCTCAATTTTGGGTAAAGGAGCGGTGGCGATAGAAAAAGACGTGTACTCTCAATCTTATTTTAATTTCAACTAACTCATACAGACGCAAAAGCATTCGACACCTACTAAAGATTAGATTCGTGTAACTAACTAATGGGCGATTACCATATTTTGTACAATTTAATAGTAAGAAAGAATGTGCAGTAATAAGTAAGTAAGTACTAGAAATACTTTAGCGAATTCTATTTTGATTCGTATATCAATAAATTAGAGCAGCTTCACATGGCTCAATAAAAAATAATTAACAATATTAATTGAATTTTGAACATTTAATAAGACATTCCAGCTCAGTAAACCACATTGCAGCTGAAAAGTAAAAAACTAGCAAAGTTGATTCCCGAGTTCCCGACACGCAAGCATCTCCTTCCATTTGACTTGTAAATTCGTACAAAAAAAAAGAAAATCAATGGCGATTTCCATAAATTTGCATTGTGACGCATAAAACCGATGCAAACAATAATTATGCCGCGCGACTCGACCTACAGGAGAGCTGTGTTTACTTACTGGGTGATAGTCCTAAGTCATTGGTAAAAAACATGTGCCCTTTGAACAATTTGAACACAGTAACGGCTCGTTGTCGTCGTTGGCACAATTAGTGGCATAAAACTGGCAACAAAAAATGCCAGACATGTTCCAATGGACGGTGGAGGACCATATGGAGGCGCGTTTTAAGGAACCGTCAAGGATTCAGCCAGGGGTTGAGTAAGTCTAAATAAGCACTCATAATCATCATCATTATCATGTCAGCTGAAAGACGTCCACTGCTGGACGGTGGCCTCCCCCCAAGGCTCTCCACTCACGCTACTGTGACGTAGGTCCTTGAGGAGGACCACAATCAGCAGGTAGAGCAGGGAGTGGGAAGAAAATAAGCACTTCAGCAAGACACTTTATTTCCAAGCCAACAATAGCACAGACTACGCCTACGACTCTCCTATGAGCTACTGTAGGATGGCACTGGCCTGAACAACGCGACCGACGGAAGGAGACCGTTCTTCAGGAGTAGGCGGCAGCGCGCGGAGTCAGCTGTAGGAGTAGCGACGAAGATGGCCTGTCTTCGTCGTGGTCTTCGGGCCCAGTTCCCTCAGAGCAGGCCTGAGCCTGCTGACCCCTGAGGGTTGAAGTGGTGGTTAGACGGTGCCCAGGTTGATAGCGGTAGGGTGGTTCCTGGAAGGACAACAGGCATTAGGGCACTGCTTGACCGCGGCTGCGCCTGGCCACTCGTAGGGGTCGGTTACTGTTCAAAGCCAACGGCCATCCAAGATAGTTAAAATTTGAAAACTAGCGGCGGTTAACGGAAAGAGTTAGGTGGCTCGGAACAGCTGTTACATTTACAACAAAATACGGCACACTTAAGCGGGTCTGCGAAGCGATGGAAACTCACCCCAGCGGGAACTTGATGACACACGCACTAGTACTTAATTATCCACGGCGGTCCCGCGATCTTTACTAGGTCGTCGCTCCATCTCGTTGGAGGCCTACCGACAGCTCGTCTCCCACCCATGTAAAGTTTTTATTAGAACACAATAAAAAAAAATCTCCCGTAGATATTATCAACCACATGACGAGGCAATGCATGTATGGGAGAGTGAAAAATCTTCTTTTTATTATGATTTTCCAAACAAAAACTTTACAGGGGTGTTCACTATTAAACTTACTCGACCCTGGCTGAATTATTGACGGTTCATTAAAACGCACTCTGTATAGTCTAAACTATGTAGTAGATGTAGCATAGAGCAACTACAATTAAAGTGCGAGCGTCTTAATTTGACTGATTGTCTCCTCGCGTAACAACAGCCCAATGACGATGTTCGGTGGAATGCGAAGTGGCCATTGACATGGCCACAGAATAGATAATAAGTAGTACAAATAACACGGCCAGGTTCAATAAAATTGATGTCGCCGCGACCCGCGGGACGCCTGACGCGCGGGACGCCTGACGCGCGTGGCATGAGGACGTTACGCCTCACGACAAGACTCAGCGACAGGTTCACTGCGTGCCATTCTACTGTCCCAGCCCCCATAGCAATATCACAACCTACAACTCTCTTATTATCTATCTCTGGAATATTAAAAGTTCCAGCAGGAAACGGGTATGAGTGATCGAGTGAAATATATTTTATCTACACACATAGGGTATCATAAATCGTGTGATGTTATTATAAAATTCTTCTTTGCCTCGTTTCATATAACCACACTCGTGTTTTAGGGACCCTCATTATGCAACAGTTGCATGCATAAACTACTATGGTGCCGGAGCTCCCATAACCAAACCTAACCAACTTAGGGAAGTTGAAAAATCCCAGTTGACATTTTCATTTCAAAGTTCAATATTTCAAAAACGGCCGAACCGATTTTAATGAAACTTAGATAAGAACCATCTCGATTAAACTAGCTTTTGATTAAAAAAGACGCGTCCAAATCAATTTATCCGTACGGACGGATACACAGACACACCCGTACACGATACAAGGTCAAACTTATGAACACATCTAAAACATGATGAAAAATTTTAAGTCTCAGAAGTGTAAGTAGGTTACAGGTTTATGGCACACCTAATTGAATTTTACAGCGCATGAGTTTTACTTATTGCTGTAAAATTGTTTTGATAGTTAAATAAGTAAACTCGCCTCGACAGTCAGCCGATCGTAATCAATTCATTACTTACATAAGGAATAAATATTTTAATACTTATAAGTTTTAGAACACGTTTATCGATCATACAAACTTTACAGTTGTCGAGCATGTGGGCAGCCCGGAAGCGTAGAAAGTGACAAGTCGTGGGAGTGCGTGTGCCCGGTGCCGTGTGCCGTGTGCCGTGCGCGGATGCAGCTTGGGGAGCCCCGAAAGTCTAATTAGCATCGCGCTTTGGCCGCACAGGTACTTACCGCCTGGTCGCAGTTTTACAAAACACTGTAAAAAAAATACCACTCGAAATTTTTACAAAATGACTATAGGTACCACGTGAATATTTTTACAAAATGACTATAGGTACCACGTGAATATTTTTACAAAATGACTATAGGTACCACGTGAATATTTTTACAAAATGACTATAGGTACCACGTGAATATTTTTACAAAATGACTATAGGTACCACGTGAATATTTTTACAAAATGACTATAGGTACCACGTGAATATTTTTACAAAATGACTATAGGTACCACGTGAATATTTTTACAAAATGACTATAGGTACCACGTGAATATTTTTACAAAATGACTATAGGTACCACGTGAATATTTTTTTTGTCGTTTCTGTTATTCGGAAGAGTTTTCCATTTTCGAGTGGTATTTTCGTCGTTGGCGCCGGCCTGTTCGACCCTCTGTGGAACTGGCCTGTACGTCTATCCTCTGACATTGAATGGACTATACATACGTAAAGTACCATATTTTTACTGATGGTGGCTCGCCGGATCACTCGGTGCGTGAGTGGTTTTTCCCAAACATGAGAAAACGATCTACCTACTTACTTTGAGCATATTATAGAATAAAGAATAGTAAGTACTAGCGCAATCAGGACTTACATAGTAAAGGTTTATGACCGTACCTAACAGCTTCGTGCATACGACTCAATAGTGGTAGTAATTCTCTAGGTGTCAAGGAAGAATCAAGTGCGCGTATGATGATTTATTATTGTAATGCCTACTTGTTTCTTTCTGTTTGATGGTACACTATGTAAACGTTTTATGTGGATTCCTGCTAGTCGCGATATCGTCGAACATATTTTATCTATCTCTACCGAACGTCCCGAGTCCCCGTAGCCCGGCACGCGCGCCGCGACCCGCGACCCAGTTCCCGTCCCGTCGCGTGCGCGCGAAACCCATTGCACCGACTCCCGCCCGCCTTACCCACCGAGGTACACAAAAACTCCTATTCTATTCCATAAAATAACCCATTGGGCCCTATACCTTTGGTCACGAGGCGTAGTTTTGAGAAGAATGTCCCATTTATTTCGTTTTTCAAAATGTTTTGTGATAATTTTTGGAATGGTCAATTGAGCTTTACGTAGAGTTAAGGATCCAAGCTACATATTAACAGCAGTGCTGGGCTGTTCAACTGCGCATCGTTTTCTTTGTAGGCTATACTTCTCACTGAGCAGAAAAAGATACATAATATGTGGTCGCTCGTTGTAGCTATTCTGATAAGGCCTATTTTTATTAGGCGAAAAGGTCCGACGTCGCTCTACCTGACGCCGCCGATAGGTGAATGCTGGACTGGACACGGTTGCCGTCGAAATTAACTTCATTTAGTTTAGTCCAAGTGGCTTGAGACAGATTTGCCCAATACTACTAATGCCTAGTTGGGCTTGTTTGTTTGTCTGCGCGGGCCGATGAATGAATGCGTCGCGTGCGGAGCGGCCCGTGCTAGGCGCCGCGCCGCCAGCCCAGGGCAGCCCGCCGCCCGCGGCCCGCACTATCGATATTAATTTTTTTTATTGATAGAAACCCAGTTTTTTTATTCCTGCGTGGACAATGTAAAACTATGAAAAAAATACCGGGGTATTCAGTAAGTATATGTAAGTCCTGTGCCCTAAGCACGACTTGTCGAATCCTGCGTTACGTTACGGTTATCGTATCGAGATCGAGAAATCTCATACTAAATTTTAGTTCCAAATACGCTCACGGGCGGGCGCTGTTCCAAACGTCATACAAACTCGTTATAGTTTACTATTCGATTTTAGGTGACGCAGGATTCGACAAGTCGTGCTTAGGGCACTGATTGCGCTAGTACTGTCGTGTAGTGTCGAGGATTAAAAATACAATTCAGTTAGTAACGCCTGGCCTTAACCAATGGCACAGATTTTAGTTTCTGATGTTTTACGCCAATAGTGAAGGTTTATTGACGACTACTCAGTACCTATAGCTATTAACTTACGTGAGTTTTACATTCACGTCGCTAATGTTTTGTGGATTCAATTTGCCTACTGACTACCGAAGTACTAACAATTATAAATGCCGCGGTGTCGACGCTGCATTTTATCGATAGATGGCGCGGCCCTCGCCCGCCGCCAGTGCTTGTAGCGCCGCGGCGCTGTCGGTGTTGCTCGAGACAACTCCTTCGGAGCACAGTGTCTCGTCTGTCGAGGTCCGTAGGGAAGAAACGAGCGTCGTTGTGAATTAAGTGCCTGCGTGCTCTTGCCGGAGCGTGTTTGCTATGCGAGCGTAGCAGGCGCGCGCGGAGCGGCGGCGGCGGATGGGCGCGTCGCCGCGGCGGCCGCTGCCGACGCAGCCGAAGCACAATGAACGGCAGATCCGACGCGTCCACCTCCACCGATGATGTGAAGGTTTGACTTGATGTTGTATTACTATGGACTAATATGGATTTAACTTCTAAACGAGCACCCCTTTAAGTCGATATTAAACTGTGATTGTTGTTGGAGGTCTGCGATCCGTATGTCTTTATGTAGGTACCTAACAATAACATACTTTCAACACATCACCAAGAATAACACTTGCGCGTTGTCATCCCCATCCCTGATTCAGCAAAAGTGAGTCATTTACTAACTACCTATGTGCTAAACCATGCTAAGCAACAACAATTTAACAATTCCTAGTTGTTGGTACGCTCCTTTCTTATTGGGTCATTAAAAAATCGGGTCATAGCAATGTGACTCTCGGTTAAAAGGGGTAGATCTTATTTAGGTACTTAGGTAAGCAAAATGTTTATGCTCTGACAACTTATGTGTATACTCGTGTGTGCAGGAGCGGCCGCTGTGTTTGTTCTACTTCTCGCAGCCGCTGGGCGTGCTGGCGGCCGAGCCCCCGCGCGCCGCGCCCTGCCCCGCGCACCTGTACCGCGCGCACATGGCGCCCGCCTGGGAGGCCGCCTGGCCGCCCGGCGCCGCCGCCGCCAGCCCCGCGCCGCGTCGTCGCCGAGACACGCTCTCCTCGTCGCTGTTCTCCAGCGATGCCTGGCTCGGCTCCAGCGCCAGCTCGCACGAGTTCCCTCGCCGCGTGGTGCCGTACCACGCGCTGCTGCCGCCGCTGCGGCTGCCGGCGCCCGCGCCGCCCGAGCCTGACGCCGCGCCGGCCGACGCCTGGCCGCTGCGGGGCCTGCAGCCCGAGCGCTTCTCGCTGCCGCCCATCGAGCTGCCGCACCTCAGCGAGCTCGACCGGCCGGAGGAGTGTCCGGCCGCCGTGCAGCCGGTGCCGGAGCTGACGCCGCCGCGCTCGCGCTGCGTGTCGTCGGGCCGGCTGTCGCGCCGCACCACGCCGCCTCGCCGCCCGCGCCGCGCGCCGCCCGGCGTGCACAAGCCGCGCCGCCGCGCCCGCACCAGCGCGCTGCGCCGGACGCTTACCCACCTCATGCAGAGAACCATCAGAGGTAACTCGACGATATACCAGAAACACGTATACACTTTACATAAATAATGTGTGTTAATTTTGAGAATCAAGTTGTACAGAGCAGAGCTCATGAGAATGAGCTAGTGCTAACGCAGTATCAAAACTTGCACGTCAATTACAAACAAATTGAAGTTAAACACCGCGCAGATGGACGAACTCAATGGCAAAGAACATCTCGTAAAATACTTTTTTTTTAATACGACGAGGAAGGTAAGCGAGCAAGTGGGTCACCCGATGGTAAGTAATCACCACTGCCCATAGACACCCGCAACCCCGGAGAGTTTGCAGATGCGTTGCCAACCTAGAGAGCTAAATGAAATGCCGCTTGTGCCCGTAATTACACCGGCTGTAGTAATACGTATGTCTGAATTGAACTCTTCGCTGCTGACGTTCGCTACTTACAATCTATATAATTATTTTTACTATTAAGCCCGGAATTGCAACTCGTAAAGCTTTATTTTGCAAATGTCCTTAATCTACATCTACACTAATATTATAAAGAGGAAAGATTTGTACCTATTTTTGTATGTTTGTATGTTTGTAATGAATAGGCTCAAAAAGTACTGGGCCGATTTAAAAAAATCTTTCACCAATAGAATGCTACATTCTTCCAATTTGACATAGGCTACATTTCATTTTGAAAAAAATTAGGGATCCTTGGTAAAATTTGAACAATGTAACCGAAGGTGTAGAAAAATGAGTCTTAAAATGTCTTTCGTCGAATGCGCTGCCGAAACTATTAGCAATAGAACAAAATAATGTACAACAATATTGAAGAACATCATAATGTCTACAAAAAACTCCGCGGCAGCATATGTCCAACTATTGTAGTTATGTCACTACAACAACTTTTTTCATTTTATAATTGTCTACCCCGTGCGAAGCCGGGACGGGCTGCTAGTATTATATACATGCATTAAACTAAACTAAACAATAATACCAGTACCTCACACTCAACACTGACCTAAACAAAAACATCATATTAACGTCTAAAAACCTGCATACTCTAACCTAACCTTCCGTCCAACAAGGTGTCGTCACCCCGTGGTAAGGAACCCAGAACACTGGCCGCATTGCCTTGCTTATAGCTAGACTCAACCGCTGCGCAAAGTAGCTACCCGCTCGCAAATCACCAAAGCCCAGAATTGCATTTGCTTGCTGATATTGTTACTTCAATGAATATGATCTCGAATAGATCTGCTAAAAATGAAATTCTACAGGGCTTCGGTGCAGTCGAAACCATCAAAATTTATTCAGCATTTTTCAGAAAGATCACTAAGGTAATAAGCGACCAGCTTGCGTTGTTTGGGGTTGTCCCAGACTCGCGGCGGCGCGCGATCGGGGCTCGGGGCCGCTGCGCTCGGCGACTCCTCACAAAGGAACGGGTTTCACTACAATTCGCGCTTCTTAGGTTTCAGCGCAGTGTCATTACATACGAGTGCTGTGCCCTAAGCACGACTTGTCGAATCCTGCGTCACGTAAAATCGAATAGTAAACTATAACGAGTTTGTATGACGTTTGGAACAGCGCTCGCCCGTGAGCGTATTTGGAACTAAAATTGAGTATGAGATTTCTCGATCTCGATACGATAACCGTAACGTAACGCAGGATTCGACAAGTCGTGCTTAAGGCACAGCACACACACGAGAGGCGCCGCTGCGTCCACGCGGGGCGCGGGCGCGTAATGGGGGCGGCGCGCGTGTGTGGATGGACACCCGATATCTAGGATTGTTCGCACCTTCCGATCGAATATTTCCTGAAAATTTAAGAGCTGGGTTTCGTAATAAAGATAAAAACGAACGATCTTGCTGAATATTGGGTATCTTTAATTATTTTTCTTGGACATTCGATACAAATTCGATGATTCATGATGAGCCCTCTTCTTTTATACGTAACGCCGCTGACAATGTTTCCTAAGTCGTGGTTTATTTGTTAATACTTAGTTTGGGCGAAGTTATAAAAATGATCTCGTTTCATTTGCGATTTGCACCAGAACTACAAAAGCTTGCTCTTTGTAGAGCAACTAATATAAAGCTATACAGACCTCTACAGTCTTTGGGACAAGTATAGCTTGATAGAAATATATTTTTTTAGTTTTCATAAGACCTAAGGTAGGTAGAGCTAATTAATACTTAGCATTTAAAATTAAAATAGTAGGCATTTTGTTTATGCAAATTGGAGGCACAATTTAGGGAATGAAATACTAGAAGCACGTCTTCTTCGCTAATTAGCAGTGGCATATTTATAAATGTGCCAAGTATAATTTTCAGCCTATGAATAAATGTTCCGTCGACACACGACAGTTGTAAAGCAGTAAAGCAAGGGTTGGGGTATGACACACACACACGGCGCCCGCGGCCGCGCACGCCGCCGCCTTAAGCGGCTCGTAGGTCACGGAGAGTCACGGCTATATTTAGCATTCGAAGGCGCCCCGGCACCCGCCTCACCCCGGCCTGCAGTTGCGCTATTCCCAGCCTATTGACTTAACTTTTCATCCCAAAATATTATGGCATCGTAAAGCTCTGCTCAGAATAATTCCAAGCAAATCACAAAAGTCGTTCTTTGTTTAAGTCCGAGTTCAAACGCACGACGCCGGCGGTGGCAAGCGAGGTCGCCGCGCTGGCTCGCCTTGTAACGCAGCGGCGTCCCGCGCACTCCGCTCGGCTGCGTTCACATATGCGGATCAGGCGAAAGAGATTTGGTCTCAGATGACGCAGCACTTCCGGTGCCCCTCGACCCGCCGCTTCCGCTTCCATGTCAAGCGAGAGTCGAGTCGCGGCTGACAAGTGAAGGCGGCAGACATGCAGCCCTCAATTAGACGAGCACTGCGGCCCGCGTCGGGCTGGAGGCTCGGGAATGCGGCTGAAGGTGGATTTGCAAATTTTTCGCGGAAAAAAATGTGGGTCGCGACCCTCCTTCGCGGTGACATATGTGTGTAACGGGGTCCGGCGGCCGCGTGCTGCGGCGCTGCCACCAGCCGGCCGCCGGCCCGCGCCAGACGGTCGGCCAGTCCCCGCTGGCCGCCGCGCGCGACGCACGTCCCGCACGACAGTTAGAGCCCCACTCGGGCTGAACTGACTCGAGCGAAACATAACAACAAACAAATTCACGCCAAATACACTCTCTAGTGTTACTGAAGGAATTTGTTGGCGAACGCGACTGTCAATATTGCATTTGGAGAAGTTCCAAAGTGGATATTTGCGGGGATTTCACACTGAAACTAGGAATACTTAGTTGTGCCGGCCGTTGGTGCGGTATCCGCGGAAGTCTTGCTGTGTCCCGCGGAGCCGGAGCGGCCGCTGCAGGTGGGTGGTGGCCTGGTGGCGGCGGCGGTGGCGCGTGGCGCGCTCGTGGTGCTGCGGCGCTGGTGGGGTATTGATCCGGCTGCCGCGTTAATGTTTTAGTTTCAGGGTTGTTCAACCACACCGCCCCTATTGTATCCCTACTGACTCCTATGCTATATAAGACTGCCTATTGTTCGTTTATATGTAGAGATCAACTTGAAACCGCAAACGGTCGTGTGTTATTTCTGCGATAAAATATCTTATAGGCTGTCGTATCAGAGTGTAAACATCATTTTGATAGAGTCTTTCACAAGGTTTTGTTGACTTCTTTTAGAGAAAGATGATCTGGTAAAACTGTATTTTTCAAAAATAACCCGTACTTACCAAATTTGAAGTTTCTAGGACAGCTTTAGGTTTTCAAAGTACTGCAGTTTGTATTAAAACAACCTTTTTTGTTTTTTTTTTTTTTTTTTTTTTTTTTTTTTTTTTTCATTATAACTGTCAATACTATTTATATTTACCGAAAATGTTATTAACATATCAATACATATTAATTATTTTTTTTTATACATAAGATTATTTATGAAATTAACACTACCTTTTTTGACTTTATCTTTTGATTTCGTTGACGTACAAGTTTAATTTTTTCACAGCTTCAAGGAACTGCAGGATTGAGTCTTGACGGACAGACAGACAGATAGACGTACAACAATGTGATACTAAAAGGGTTCCGTTTTTCCTTTTGAGGTGCGGAACCCTAAAAACACAAAAAAGAAAACTTGAATTTTTCACGCAAAAAAGAACTCTACATAGTAATTACGTTGGTGTCTTGTTTTACTTTTTTTTATACGACGAGGAAGGCAAACGAGCAAGTGGGTCACCTGATGGTAAGTTATCACCACAGCCCATAGACACCCGCAACACCGGAGGTTTTGCAGATGCGTTGCCAACCTAGAGAGCTAAGAAGAAATGCCTCTTGTGCCCGTAATTACACCGGCTTAGTTGTACTTGTAAGTTGTAAGGAAGTAGGAAGTGAGAATCTACTAACTGCAGTTGTCTACGGCAGCAAGGGCAGAGCCGATAATTGTGGCTGGCTGTTGGCTGTAGTTGTAGTAGCTAATGCAATAAAACTACTCTTGCATATGGAAAAGAGCCCAGTAGTCAGCCTTTTAACGACTTTTCAAAATTCGTACTCTTAGTATTCAGTCACGTTGCTGTTTTTATGTTAAGCACACTTTATTAACCGACTACAAAACAGAAAGATGTTCTAAATTTGAATGTACGTTTTTTATATTTACTTACTTAAAAAAAAAAAAAATCTTTTGGTTGATGAATATATCTGCCATCCTTGTAAGAAGTAGCGCCAACTGAAATCACGAATAAAAGAAAGAAATAAATAAACGTACGTCTATTACCTACACACAGACCAAATACATCATAGACATATATAGCCGGCACATACAGCTCCAGCTCGCACTCGGAGGCCCGCCGCCGCCTCCCGACCTTGCACCGACTAAAATTACACATTCGCGGATAAAGTAGAGATAACTATTTTCTGTTTTTCATGTTACAATTGGCTAAGTATAGTTGTTGCCCATGACTTCGTCTGCGTAAAAATCGGTTTTAACTATCCCGTGTGAGCTATGCTTATTTCCGGGATAAAAAGCAGCCTAGTCCTGCTCCCCACTCTCCACTTCCCACTCCCCACTCCCAACTCCCCAGTCCCCAGTCCCATCTAGGTATCTGTTAAATGGAGATACCATCACAGTTGGGATGACGCGGCCGCCGGCGCGGGCCCTTGCGGCGGCTTCCGCTGCGTAACACGCCGTAATCGCTGCGGCCATTACGGCGGATCAAGCTCTACCTATGACACATGCCACTTTATCAATAAAAACCGACGTGCGTGCCATTTAGCGTAAAGCCGGAACCGTATAATTCCGGATGAGACTCGATTATGATGCCTGCTGCGCTTTCTATGAATAAAGTGAATTCTTGGTCTCCGGCACTCGCTGGAACAAAAACAACGATCAACAAAAATAATAAGACCGATGACGTAACTTTTTGTAGACTATCCAATCGATTATTAGAAGTACAGTAAAAATGGAAAGTCTGAGCACCCGGTACATCCGGCAAAAAAATCAGGAACATAATATATGGCATACAGTATAATTATTATTATTTATTATTTTATTATACAGACTAACAGACATTAACTTAGCTGAGATATTCACCGCATCATTATCTGATAAGGCGAGGCAGCCTGCGACGCGCGGCGGCGGTAATGATGAACGATGGCTGCCGCAAAACCTGCCTATTTGGGTCAATGACTGGGACAATCCCTGTAGTGGGTTAACTTAACTTATCGAGTCGCTGGCCGGTTAATATCTTACCCCGCGCTCTGAAGGTATAGGTACTTTAGCAAGGTCAGACGATGGATATGAATAGTTTATCGATATGTAAATGCATGTGTTTGGATTGGTTGATGTTACTGTCTTTGTAAAAAGTCAAAATTTATTATTCGTATTTGAATGTTGTTATTTTAAGCCCACTTTATTTTTAGTAAGCAGTTTTCATGATACAAGGCGGCCGGCGGGATGGCCGACGAATTTGCGGCTCTACTTTTCTTCATAACTCTTTTATTATTATTACTTACAAAGTACCGACGCTAAACCGACTTCAGAACAAATAATTGTAGTTCGATCACCGTTGAATTGCTGAGCCGTTCAATTAAAAAATAACAGCGAGTCGAATGCGGAACCGATCAGCCGCGGCTGCAGCGAGGCGATAGCACGGCGCCGGCGCACGCGACTGTGGCTCCTGTGCGCGAATGCGCAGAGCCGCGAGTCGCGCGCGCGCGTCCGAAGCAGGTTCCGCGGAGGCCGCTGCGTGACGACGCGAGGCCGCGGAGCCGACTAACACACAAGTTTTCCCTATTAATCCTACCTAAATACTATTTTATCCTTCACGATGACCGCATAGCCTAGGTAGGTCTATAGAGTGGTCAGAAAACCTGACTATAAAGCTCGAGTGCTTGAGGCCCCTGTTTCGATCCCCGGTCGTATCCATACTATAGTATGAATTTATTTATATAGGTATTAAGTCAATTCGCCAAAATAAACGTAATTTGTTGTTATGCCTATTTTGATCCTTTTTAATCTTATTTAAAACAAATGTACAAGAGACTAAAATAAAACTACTAAATAAATAAAATGATTAAAATTAAACCTAACTTAATTCGCTGTTGTTGTGTGCTTGTCGATTCCTTTCTTAATCTTTTACATTTCACTGGCTAATTACTCTGTTTTATATCCGTTTGACTAATTTTAGACTGGTTAACTAATTTGTGTTAAATTAATTAAGTACGATTGTGGTGTCAATAATATTTTTATTTACTTACTTGAATACACGTACAGGAAATTATGTTCAATTATTTATTATTATGCATCATAAAATAGTTTTTCATATTGCAACTTAAGATATTGTAGTATCTCATTTAAATAAGTAGCGCTTCACTACCTACATAATTATAAATATTCATTCGCAATCCAAGTTATTTTCAGAAGCGTTGCTCTTATCGCTATAAAAAAAATCTCTATTCATAAGTACCCACTTTAAATAAAAACTGTGCCGTACCCAATTAAATACATATATACTTAGTTAGGTACTTTGTAGTGAAATGAATTAGTTCCGAGTCCGAGGTCAGTGCGTCCGACACGCTCTTGACAGGTTTTATGAGTCATTCCGGCGAGTTTATTACGTGTACACGAGCACCTGATAACGAGCGAAACGGTTACGACCTACAATACACAATAACCATAGCTGTACACAGGCACATAGGCTCTACCCACCACCCCAGGGGGCGATGACTCTTATTAGCACGTCACCAATGCCAATGTGCTGAAGGGAATATGTTAAGTTATTAGTTGTCTTTACTACTTAGCAGAAATTAATAACTACTAAAACGCTTTCTTTATTCACTGCATATTTTAAAATTATATAAAGATTTTCCATAGCATCATAAAATGCCTGTAATATTCCCTTGATAGAGCCATATAACAAAGTTAATTAGTTACTCAATTCAAATTCAAATTTAAATTCAAAATTTTATTCAGCAAATAGGCAGTTGAATGCTCTTTTACACGTCATTTTTTTGAGTCTACCAGCGCTTTCGGAAAGACCATGATTGCCAAGAAGAATGCGCCGCAAGAAACTTGGCACAAAGTCATTTTTTCTAAAAACAAGTTACATTAGCTCTTACAATACGTAACCACAAATAAATTACACAAAGAAACCTCACTCTGTCATTAAAAAATTAAGACAGAAAAAAAACCGTATTTTAGAAACAAGTGTAAAAAGTAATTATTAGAACAGCAAAACCAGAACACTTTACTTTACTGGCACGTTTTAATTGAGCAGGAGATGTATAGGGTCTCCAGGTCAAATATCTGTGAAAATTTTAATTCTAAAGGGTTGTATAGTGTCCCAGAATTAGTACTATAATCTAGGGTCAATTTAAACTAAATTTAAAATCAGCAGAGGTGTAAAACGCCTCCACGGTCACTACTACTACTTTTGATGATCCTGTTTTCGGTTGTACTCGACGTAATTGATTTAATTCGGAATGGGACTCGTCGTCGCGACCACAGGACTCGGCCACAACAGGCCGCAGCGCTGCCGTGCCGGCGCCGCGGGGCCGCAGCCGCCTCCGCCTTTTTGTTTGTTTGACGCCGCCTGTAATTACAGAGGAGTACTTTTTCAGTGTATCGATCGCGGTCGCTGACCCTGCGGCTGCCCCGCCGCGGCTAAATACTTGGACACGTTT